>VDFB02222467.1:0-10570 GCA_007258455.2 Sequoia sempervirens | reverse complement strand
GAAAAAACTTCCTAAAACTAACTGACTTGGCTGGGAAGAGAAAGAAAGCTTGCTTGAACTGAAATTCTAAAGCTACGAGAGGTGATTGCACCTAAATGATAATGACTTGCAATTATGACTCACAATAAACTTCTTAAAACTCAAATCTGCACAACCAGATTCAATAATTTAATCACTTGAATGATTTAAACAGAGGCTTTGATCTAATGCAATATTGAGGGAAAACGAGGTTTTCACGACAAAATGTATTAACTTATTAATAAGCACAGTGCATAACCAGTGATTTTAAACTAAATTGCATACAGATATGTGAAAAAGACAAAAAATCAGAGGTTTCAGAACTGAAACACAGTAATTCTTCGATCAAATTCTTCACAAAACGATGCTCAAAATCTAGAAGGCAAACTCTAAAGTACTGAACTCAAAGGAATCTTCTGCAATTACACACTTTGAACCTGTAAAAAACACTGCTGTATTAATCTGAAAGCTGAGTTACAAGATGATCTTCTTTGCTGAAGGCAAAGGCAGAAAACAAGAACTAGAAATGAAAAACAGTTAAGTTTTTCAATATATACAAAAACCTTTCCAAAAGGCATGCAGAACGAACTGAAAGTCCAACCCCAAGAAAGGGTGATAATTCCAAAGCCAAATCCGAGCAGAAGAAAATATCACTGAAAAGGAGGCCCAAAACCATGCAAAAATAAGTCCAATCAAGCTCAAACTCACTGCCAAGTCATAACTGATACATGCACTATTCCAACTGAACTGCAACTCCCTGAAAAAGTGGCTTAAAGTATGCAAAACTGCCTCGTTTTTACCAATCCGCCCATAATGACTTGAACTCTATCTCTGTATCGTATATGATGATAATATCTCGTAAACTGGAGTGAAACTTGAAGCAAAATATGCATGAACTCAGTCTTCAAATTGATAACAATCTCCAGTTGGCCCTCACTTACATCTTTTACACGGATTTATTTGAAAAGGCATTCTTTTAATTAAATATTAAAAATAACCACTTGATGATTATTTTAATACTTAACACTCATTTAACTTACCTTTATTGTATACTAAATATTAAAGAATAATACATTATCTTTAATATTTAGCCAAGAATTGGCACTACCTAAATCCATAGAGTTAAACCCTAAATATGCAAAATCAAAAGACTTAAAAAGTCACGGCCCCTTTTACATAATTAGATTTTTGACTTTAAGTCAACACCAAGGGCGAAATCATGTAAGAATTTTACTTGAAACGAAGTCTAAATAAAACAAAATAAAAACCATCATTAGTCGGATTTAGGGCGAGCCAAATTCAAACCCTAATCATTTCCACTTTTCACATTTTGCATTTTGGAAGAGAGACCATGTTGCGCCACCATGACTCAAACCCTAGCCACGAATTGCTTTGCTTCTGGTATTTCCTGCCATGAAGAAATTTGAATCTGCCTTTTGGGGCCGAATCTGGAACATGAGACATTTTTTTATCAAAAAATGTTGAGCATTTGAGCGCAATTTTCTGTTCTAAGTGATGCATTTTCGTTTCTATGAGCTTTGCTTCGAATCTGGGCATGAAATCACGTTTTTCTAGCTGCCATGAAATCTCAAAGCCACGAACTGCTGTAGAGACCTTTCAAATTCAAAAATGTGAAGATTTCAAGAGGTATTTTTAGATAAAAGTCTATTTTTCCTTCTTTTGTGCGAATCTGAGCAATGAATCTGTATTTTTTTAAGCTGCCATGCAAGTTCTTTGAAGTATTTTTCAGAAATAAAAAACAAACTTGCTTTAAAAATGAATCTGGTCTATTTCCTTCATTTTTCTGCACAAACTTCACTCTTTAAGCTGCACCATGATGCCTTCTTTCAATTTTTTCAAAGAATATAGCACTTGTGAACTCATAACAGAAAAATGCTTTGATTTTCTGTGAAAAACAGTCACCTTTTTGCTTAAAATCTAAAGTTGGGCACTTTCTTTCTTTGAATCTGATTTTCTGTAGACATACAACCATGTTTTCTCTTGATATGAAGCTTCAAATATTTATGATAGCAAAGAAAATGTATTTCCTAGTTCGAAATCTCTTCTGGGTATATGCAAAAAAACTCCTCCAGGTCGTCATGAATGATATTAGATCTGGGTATTTTTGACTCATCATATTTCCTGTTTTAAAAAAAAAAACAAAACCTTCATGGCTATAGTTATGTTTGTATGGCAAGGCACGCCTGAACAATTCCTTTTGATGAGCCTCAAGACAACAATAAAGAAAATTTTTGTACATTGTTTCCTTGATACTGACTATAGATGAAAAAGATTTAACTTTTCTTTCCTTGTAAAACATACTTCATGCAATCTCTTTTTGCTGTTCCATATTTGATTAAAGAGAAAATGCAATCTCTTTTTGCTGTTCATATTTGATTAAAGAGAAAATGCAATCTCTTTTTGCTATTTCAAAAAATAAAATGCAATCTCTTTTTGCTGTTCAATATTTGATTAAAGAGAAAATGCAATCTCTTTTTGCTGTTCATATTTGATTAAAGAGAAAATGCAATCTCTTTTTGTTGTTTCAAAAAAGAAAATGCAATCTCTTTTTGCTGTTCAATATTTGATTAAAGAGAAAATGCAATCTCTTTTTGTTGTTCAATGAATCTTATTGAACACATAGAAATTCAAATACAACGATGACTCATGATGAAAACTAGTTCTGATATCCTCTCATTTTGCATACTTCGTTGCTGCTCTACCAGTTCAAACTTCTCACTGTCCTTCAAAGTTACTGTATTTGTAATCATTATCACATATTTTCTAGCAATCTGTACTACGCACTGTGATAAATTATGATGCTTTGCTCTTACTGTGTGTACCATCAAATGTGTTTTCACCATCACACTCAGCAAATTAATAAGTGTTGTACTTTTCTGTTGTTCTCTCATCTTTGATTCAAACAAAAGTTTCAAGGTATCATGCATTTTCTAGGATAGCACTCCTTTTACTTATGAATCTAATACTTTCATTTACCCAGCTCAATATATGAATCAGCTTACTATCTTCTTTTACTCATTGTTCTTTGCTAAACATGGAAATTCTTCTCATAATGTTGAAATTAAACTGTTATCTTGAGTCTTCTGTAGACTGTGCATGCACTTGATGGTGTAAGAAACAAAACAAAATGCTGAATGCTTTGTTTATCTGCCATGCTACTTTACTGTTCCTTTGATTTTTGAGCAAAAGATAATTGCTCAATCAGTTCCGTCATGCTGATTTAGACTATTTTTATCATTTGATATTATAGTACAGTAATCCTTTCTTGCTCTATAATTGAAAACCTGATATGCCGGGCTCAACCCTTGTGGGAGCCCGTTTTACTCCACATATCTGATGAAATGAACTCAAATATGATAAACCTATTCCTGCACATTGAAACAAACATGTCAGCAAAATATAAGAAGCTGAAAGCTTCCATTGAATTATGTCTTTCCGCTTGATCTTTTTCAATTATCTGATGAATGCTTGGTTTAATGCAAATTACATTTCTGTCTGTAGCATAGACGTAAGGCAGAAAGTAATTCACCATTGCTTAGAGTATAACTCTAATACCATTTCCTTAACGATTTTGCAGGTACACGGAGCGATGAAGCGAGGCTGCAACTGCTTGGAGGCACGACGGCTAGAAGCACCAACGAAGTGATTCATCATTACAGGCAATGATGAATTGCTTCTCTTTTTTACGTTTATGTTATTTTCAGCAGTGTAGTCTGTCCATTTAGATTTAGTATTCATCTCTTGATTGTTAGAAACAAACTCAGTTACTCTCGCGGCTTGTGCGAGATTCAGCATTTCACAAAATGAATAAAAATATCATTATGCAAATTTCTCTTAATTTTCTGTTTTAAACATTTGCACAATAAGCTTATGTCACATTTGTAAGATGATCTCAATGATGATCAATGAACACTTTATCAGCAAAATTTGAAAATTTCCTGTACCTATAATAGCTGAACTTCATTCAGCTCTACCTATTGAGCGTAAAGTGAAAAAATAGGTAACAAATTGGCGACCTCTGCGGAGTGTTTGCCTGTTAAACACAAAAGACCAGTTGCCGAGTATATTCATTGGGCATGGAGTCCTTCTCTGCTCTTGGAATTTCTAAAAATTGTAACTCAACACAAACAAAAAACTGAAAGAAACTACTGAAATTCTGTTTATGACAGAATTTGAAAAACAGGTGCAGCAATTGCACTTATTGAAAACCAGACAAAACTGAAATGAAATGTGCCAGCAGGCACTTATTGAAAGCATACTAAAACTTGAAATCAATTCTACTATGTACAGCTGAAAGCCTGAAGCTTAATAACACTGCTTCAAATGAATCCCGTTAACAGGGATTGGTAATACCTCACCATCCAGTTTTGAGAGTTGGAAAGCATTGTGTTCCTTTTTTGTTGTTATAATGTAAGGGCCATCCCACATGGCGTCAAACTTAGAATGTTTTCCCGGCCTGCTCTTCAACTCATCCCATTTGAAAACTAAGTCACCTTCATTGAAGATTCATGCAACTGCTTTCCTGTCGAATGTCTTTTTCATCTGAGAGTGATGAATCTGAAGCCTTCTGAAAGCTTCTTTCCTGGTCTCGTCCAACTATGTTAACTCAGCAAGCCTAACTTGCATTGGCTCTTCTTCAAGCAACTCCAATTCCTTTATGTAACTCAAAGTTGGGAATTCTATTGATATAGGCAGCTTGGCCTCCTTACCATAAACCAAAACATATGGTGAAAAACTTGTTGACCGTTTTGGTGTAATTCTATCAGCCCAAAGGGCTAATTTAAGCTTGTCATGCCATGACCTCTGATTATCTTCAATTGTATTCTTGATGATCTTTATCAGATTTTTATTTGTTGATTCAACTTGTCCATTACCTTGAGGGTAATAATTGGACGAAGTGTTCAGATAAACATTATTCTTTACTAACCAATCTGAAACTTTCAAGCCAACAAAAGCTAAAGCATTATCTGAAATAATGGACTCGGGTGTACCAAACCTGGAAACAATGTCTTGATAAAAATTTAGGACTGAAGTTTCATTTGAATCTTTTAGAGCAATTGCTTCCGTCCATTTTGTGAAGTAATCTGTTGCTGTCAAGATCCACTTGTGACCTGCACTTGACGGTGGGTTAATAGGACCGATAAAGTCAAGTCCCCACTTCCTGAATGGCTGCTCAACCTGAATTGGATTCAGGGGCAGGGCTGCTAACTTCTGTTTTCCTGCAAAAAGTGAACATTTAGCACATTTTCTGACATAAATATGTGCATCTTTGAAAAGATCTGGCCAATAATAGCCTGCCCTCATAATTTTCAAAGCTGTAGTACGAGGTGCAAAGTGACCTCCAGCAGGTCCATCATGGAATTCCTCCAGAATTCTTTCAATCTGATCTGGGTAAATACATCTGAGGAATACTCCATTGAAGTCCTTTTTATACAAAACATCATTTATTACTGCATAAGGAATTGCTTGCAATCTATAATATCTTCGTTTAGATTTATCCATACCTTCTGGGCAATCTCCAATATACAAGTAATGGATCATTTGATGAATCCAATTAGCTGAAACAGCTGAAACAGTAGATTCATCTTCATTTTTCAGAACTGCAGCAACTTCTTTACTGTTGTTTTCCTCATTTTTTGCACGCTGTTCGCACAGTCCTTTACCTCGAACAAGCTTGGTAACTTTTATGCTGATGTCATACTCCATGACTTTGGTTATCCAGCCTGCTCGCTTGTCATTTATATCTTTATTCAGCAGAAATTCCTTGACTGTTGGGTGAGCTACCAGCAGATTTATCTTATTATTAGACAGCATATGTCTGAATTTCTTCAGACTTCTTACTACAGCAAGTACATGCTTCTCAACGAATGAATATCTTGTTTCATAGTCATGCAAGACTTGACTGAAAAAAGCTATGGGCTGTTCCATACCTTCATTATTTTGCTGACAGAGCATTGCGGAGATGGTATCCACTCCTCCGAATGCATACAATATGAAATCCTTTTCAAAATCAGGATTTATAAGAGTAGGGGCTTCTGCAAGTGCCTCCTTAATCTGTTCAAAACTGCTCTTTCCTTCTTTTGACCAGCTGAATTGAATATTTTTCTTCAGCATGGCTGTCAATGGCTGTAACAATGCTGCAACATTTGGAATGAACCTCCTTACAAAGTTAATTCTGCCCAGGAAGCTCTGCAAACCCTTTTTGTGAGCGGGCAGCGGTAAAGCCAGTATGGCTGCAATACATTCTGGGTCAATAGAAATGCCATCTTTTGAAACAATATAACCCAGAAGCTTACCTTCGTGTACATCAAAAATACTCTTCTTCGGATTCAACGAGATTCCATATTCTCTGCATCTCTCAAAAATCTGTCTAAGATGACTGAAATGATCATCCGCATTACGTGAGAAAACAGTAACATCATCCAGGTAAACAAGAACAAATTTGTTAATCAAACCTTGGAGAGCCATATCCATTTCCCTCTGAAAGGTGGCTCCGGCGTTTGACAGTCCAAACGGCATCTTTCTATAAGCCATCGTACCCCACTTGGTGGTAAAGGCTGTCTTATATTGATCCTCTTCCTTAACCAAAATCTGGTTATAACCCGAATACCCATCCAGCAATGAAAACCTTTCTGATCCTGAAACAACCTGCAATATTTGTTCCATTGACGGCAGCGGGTAGTGATCTTTGAGTGAAGCTCTGTTCAGATCACGGAAATCAACGCACAACCTTATCTCTCCACTCTTCTTCCTGACAGGCACCAAATTTGACACCCATGAAGTGTGCTTGATTGGAAATATTATGCTACCTTCGATCAACTTATTTAATTATGTTTTCATCAGTTGTTCTAACTTCGGGTTCAGAGGCCTCTGCTTCTATCTTACCGGTTTTGCATTTGGCTCGAGCTCAATTGTGTGCTGAGCTAATTTAGGATTAAAACCCTTCAAATTCCCATATTGCCAAGCGAATATGTCACTGAATTCTTGGCAAAGCAAGATGAATGCTTGTTGCTCCTCCTTTGTGCAGATCTTCCCAAGCTTAAGGAGCTTGTCTTTGAATATTTCTATCTGTTCATAATGTTCTTGCTTCACTGTGATACCAGATTTGTCTTTCCTAACCTGATCATCAGTGTTGAAAATTGACTCAAGAGTGACTAAACCTTTTGGCAGTTTATTAGACTTTAACTGCATGATTTGATCACCATATTGCTGATCAAACTTACGCTAGTTTCCAGTAGAAAACTCAGCCTCCTCCATCAGAAAATGGCATATTTGTTCATCACTATCAAAAATATGCCAACTTATGTTATTATCAGGTACCAAAGGTCTAACAACTACCTTCACGTACTGCTGTACCTCCACATTGTGAATTTTATCTGGGATATCATACTGTGACCCTAGAGCAGCAAGTTTATCAGCTTGCTTATTCTGAAGTCTGGGCACTGATTGCAGATTAAACGCATCAAACTCCTCAATTAGGTCCCAAACACGATGTTTGTATAATTTCAGCAAGTCATTCTTTGTTAAATTCAGATTTCTAACTTGATTTGCTATTAATTCTGAATCGCCAAACACCTGCAAGCACTTAATCTTCCTTTTTCTAGCCCATTCTAAGCCATGTATTAATGCTTCATATTCAACAACATTGTTAGAATAGCTGAAAGCAAATCTAAACGCTGAATAATACCTGTCTCCTTCAGGTGAAATCAGAATAGCTCCTCCACCAGCACCAATTTTACTCCTAGAACCGTCAAAATAAAGCTTCCAAAGCTGTT
This sequence comes from Sequoia sempervirens, assembly GCA_007258455.2. Classification (NCBI taxonomy): domain Eukaryota; kingdom Viridiplantae; phylum Streptophyta; class Pinopsida; order Cupressales; family Cupressaceae; genus Sequoia; species Sequoia sempervirens. Next base: position 2,756 of record VDFB02222467.1, on the reverse strand, counting down.
CAAACTGTTGTACTTGTTGTTTTTCTTTCTTGACTAGATTTGGAATAACTGCATCAGGTTCTCGAATCATATAAACGCCCAAATTTACTTCATCTATGAGATTGAACGGATCAACCTCATGATTCTCGGTTGCCCACTCATCTAGATTTATGTTTGGTATGCCTTCTATAGGTACAGTGGGGTCGAGAGTCACGGATTGATCCTCCTGATCATGGAAAGCTAGGTTTGCATTTATGGGGTTCGGAACATAAGGTTCAATATGGTCTTTAGCTAATAGTTCTGATTTAATAGTAACTCTGGTACCGTATCTGGTTCTGAAAAACATGTGAGACCAATCTGATGACAAATAACCACCTAACTTTGCAGTGAAATCTCTAGATAAGCAAATGGAAAAGTAAGGAGGGAGATCAATAACATAAATGTCCTGTGGTATTTGAAAATTTGGACATGCATGCAATGTAAGGGGCAGATTTTTGATAACTCCTACAGACTTAATAGCTGTACCGTCTAATTGAACTACCCCTTTTGACAAAGGTTCATACTCGAGACCTAACTTGTCTACTAGCTGCTTGGGCATGATTGAGCTGCTTGCTCCACTGTCGATCATGCAATTATGCACTATATTCTCACCAATTATCAAACTGACATAAAAAGGAAGTGGTTTTACCTCTTTAGCTAGCTGTCCTTGCTTTTGATCTGAACCGTTTGCAAGAACTCTTGACTTTTCTGTATTCGCTTCATCAGAAATTGATATTTTAGCCAATGCCTCCTGCAAGCTCTCTTTTTGTCCAGGCAAGCGTAATGCATCTATCATGGTGATGCCAACAGTTGTTTTTTTCATATGCTCAACGATATTGAAAGAAGAAGCACCAACCTTTGACTGTACCTTTTGAACAGCAGTGTCTACTTGAGCTGCTTGAGGTTGAAATTAAACTTTAGACTGCTCCTTTGGTGGTCCAACTTGTTGTCTTGTTAAAACATGAACATTCTGAGCTGTTGAAGGCTGAACCTGCCCCTGTTGGGCTGTAAAATCTTGATTTTTCTGGTGAACAGCAGGCTGTTTGTCTTTTTTTGCTTGTTGTTTATCAGGGACAGCTAGCTGTCTAACGTCAAATGCTCTCTTTTTGGCCCTCGTATTGGCTGCAATAGAAGTAGCCGACTGATTTTGACCTTGCATGTGATTAACTCCGCAAAACTCATTTCCTTGCCAGTTCATCATGGCAACGTCAAGGTCAGTTTGATGCGTTTGTTCACTCTGCTGATCACTATCTTCCTTATTTGTTTGTTCAGGAGCAACATAACTATTTTGCACCATGAGTGCTTGATTAATCACCCCGTTCATGCAAGTAGCCTGATTATGAGGCTGATTGCAGGGATAACACCAAACATAATCCTGCGCTAAGTTGTTCTGTATTGGCATCAGCTCTTTTGAAGAGCTAGCAGCAGCTGGGTTAAATGGTTGATTAGGCCTAAAGTTAAAATTCCTCTTTTGTCCCTGGTAATCAGCTTGATAGGCAGGCCTATTTGCTTGAAAGGATGATTGATTAGGCTTGAAATTTTGACCTTGCTAGTTTTTAAGAATTACTAAATTATTACTCACAGTTTGAAGTAACTTGGCCATTTGTTGTTGGTCACTCATTAGCTGTTGTTGGGTATCTTTTAGACCTTGCAAATCAGAATTTGCTGGAACAACATTATTTTGTTCTGCTGCTTGGAAACCTAAGGCTAGAACAGCAGGTATAGTGGCTATTGGAGGTACATGAATGGGCATATATGGCTGTACTTCAGGGAAAATTGGCATAGGGGGTCTTGGGGCAAGTTTACCAGCTTGTATGAGGCAATTTTCAGCTCTAATGGCAATGTCATATGCTGCTGGTAAGGTTAACCCACCCATTGACTGTATCATTAAGGCAATATTATTGTGCAATGATCTAAGAAAGTACAGAAAAGCGTGGTCAGGAGTGGGCCTTACCGTGGCTGGAATTTGATCCCATGTCCTTTGAAATCTGAAATTAAAGTCCATCATTTGTTCTTGTGGCGCTCTCTTAATAGTCGTCATTTGTTCAACTAGAGATAAATGATCGGACTTATCTAAAAATTGCTTCGTCAGCTTGTCTCCTAAGTCATCCCATGTCGGGACACTACGAAATGGTAAGCCATGAAACCACTAAGATGCTTTACCCTTGAATGATGCTGCTAACAATCTTAAGGCCACGTTCTCCTGAGTCACATGGTGAACTCCACATAATGAGGCTACGTCTCTAATATGCTCAACTGGCATAGTCTGATCTTCACCAGTGAAGAAAGGTAGACTTTTGAGTGCTGCTACTAGTATATCATCATGCAAAGCCAAATCTAACGGGCTGCCCCCGTCAAACAGAACAAAAGCATGTGCTCTAGCTGCCATCGAAACTGCTGCTGTTCTAAAATTTGTTGCTTGTATAATCGGTACAGGCTGAACCGGTACTCTGTAACTTGGTGAAGCTGAGAAAGAACTTGGCTGCCTTGTTAATGATCTGCCTCTTCTTTTCGATGTATAAACGATCGGTTCTGCCCTTTGAATCGGAGAAACCGATCATTTTCTTGTAGATTTACCAGATGCTCGCTTGGCTGTCCTCCCTATTCTCTTTGGCGAAGACAGTTGCAAGTACTCAAACAAAGAAGAACTTTGCACTTGAATTTTTCTCATAGGCTATGTGCACTTGATCTGCTAAAAACTGAGAAATGGAGTCGCCAGGTATATGAAAATAATCCTC
>VDFB02222466.1:0-65527 GCA_007258455.2 Sequoia sempervirens | reverse complement strand
CCTTTGCTCTTGAGAATTTCGCCTTTTACTCTGAAGAATTGCGAATTTCTCTTGAAGCTATGAATTTGCTTTAAGAAATACGAATTTTGTTTGAAACTATGAATTTCTTTGAAAAATATGAATTTCTCTTGAAGCTTGATGAATAATAAATGAAGGCGCCATGCTTAAATAAGATAAAATTCGCATCAACTTATAAACTGCAAGATTTCAAAACCCTAATTGAAATAGAAGCCTTCCAATTGGTCCCTTTTCAGTTCCATTGCCACTAACTGGAAGTTTGAAGTTAAATAAATAATAAAATATTCATTATGCAATAGCAAAGGCGCCAAAAATAGAAAATCGCCACTTAATGCTAAAATATGCAAAATAAATATTAAAAATTTTGAACTTCAGTTGACAATTCGAATGAAGCTTTGAGATTCACCGTTAGACTTCACCGATTCCGAAAAGTCATCTCTTGAGCTCATAGGCGTCCATTTGCTCAAGATGTTCCACTTTTTATTAACTTCCTATTTTATAGCTGACGACAAAGTCACGACTGGCCAACTTCAACACTGATTTCTGAGTGACCGGGAGATGCTGAGACTGAGCTGGAGAATTCATCGAAAAGCCTACTGAACAAGGAAGAAATGTCTGCTGGGAGACACTACTGCAAAATCCATCATTTAATACCCTGAAAAATTAGGCGCCTCTGATTCAATTCATTTACGGGTTCCAGACTTAAACCATTTTCCTAAACTTCCATCTGACACTTCAAACAGCTGCTGACGGCGAACGGTGAACCCTGCTGATAGGAAACCAAGCTCACTGCGTGCCTGGAGACATTCTACATCCAACGACTGTACGCAAGGCATCTGAAAGTTGTGTTAAGAGCTCCAAAAGTAAAAGCGCCCCTGGCCTTCAGTTGCACTAACAGCGTTTTGACGAAAGTTGAACTCTCAACCAAATGCCCTACTTTGACCTCTAATATCTGGAGTTGAGATGATCTGATTCGAGCCACGTTTGTTTTAACGGACAGCCAGAAGGATCTACAAGAGAAGTCTCTAGAGGTGACGAAGCAAGAAAACTGCTTCTAAGACCTCAAAAATACAAGTGCATATTTTATTCAAAATATACGCTCCATACTTGGCCATTTTCTGGATGTCTTCACTTTTCAGCATTTCACCAAAGACCTCGCACATACGAGCGTTTGCCAAATCCCGAAGGCTGACGGCTGGGCTCGATGAATAGATAAAGTAATTACGCTCAAGTCTCGTGAAGACTTCAAACGCGAACGACCTCATCCGACGGGCCTAAAGGCTAGGCGCCTCTGGACTATAGAAATACAATGCAAATTTTATGTTGGTCCGCCCGTGAAATTACGTGCTTGGTAGAACCTCTGCCATGATCACTTGGAATGTCGGATCGACAAGCCGGATGGTGCATCGCGAAGCTGGACTAGAGTAGTACTGATGTCAGGAAGACCTCGTCAACAAACTAGACCATCTTAAGGGTCATTTTGACAAGTGCCCCTGAGCTATAGTTGCACTGGAAACGCAACGAAGAAGCTCAAGAACGTGAAATATCCATTATAAGCCCATCTTCAGACGACGGCTGCCGGAGCTCTGAGACTCGGATGACTACGTTTGATAGCTCGTCGGATAAGCAAACTAGTCGTGAAGAGATTGACTGCATCATCCACCAGAAATACCAAGATCCACCCCCTCTTTAAGAAGGGCGCCCTCAAGCTATAGGCGCGCTTTTGCTTGAAAAAGGACAAATTTCTCACATGTGAAACTTTGGGAATTTCAACTTCTATCGCTGTCTGTCGGAACTGCGGGTCTCGGAAAGCTTCGCTGGATAGCTCATCGGATAGCCAGACCAATTCTGAAGAAATTGACTGTATGCATGAGTACTTTCAACAAAATCTTGACCTTCAAAAAGAAGGGCGCCCCTGGGCTACAGGTGCGCTTTTTTGCTTTTCCTTGAGAAAATCTTCATAAATTAATCGTTGAAAACACCGTTTTGACCACTGAAATGACCATGTGCAACGTGAAATGTTGTCGTGAGACGCTCCTCCATCATGAAAAGCTCCATTCTGAGTCTCTGATTCAGATTCTGATCAATAAAACTGACTTTGACTGACAAAATATTGACAAAAACTCCATGCTTGATATTGCCCAAAACTGTATTTTACATCATTTTAGCAAGGTTTAGACTCTTTTATGCAAAATGCCTTAATGAAGCAAAAAATTTGGTTTGGGTACAATAACGTACAAGGCCAAATGATGAATTTGAACCTTCTTCTCTTCAAGTTCTGCTAGACCTAGGTGAGTATACCTTTATAATTGAAGCAGACTTAGAGTTGTATGACTTGATTGAATTGATGGATCTATCACAATGGCATAAATGCAATAGATGATAACTTGCTAATTTCTTTTACTCCTACTGTATGAAAAATAAAAGTGTATGTATATTTCGTTTTTATGAAATTTATTTTCTGGGGTGTGACAGATCAGTGCCTTTTATCTACATGGGCAATGGAGTCAAAAATCAAGCATGATATGTGTTTCCCTCTTTTGGCTTAACTCTAGTTGCTAGGCACTTTGAGAATGAGGTTCTATGACTGACATAAAACTTCACTAAATTTATGACTTGCATAAATTGTGCTGGAATATTTTCTTACTAGGTTCTTCTTCAATTATCCAAAAGAAATCCTTAAATCACTGTGATTCATTCAAAAGAATTTAAATCTTACTTGCAGAGACCAATTGATTAAATCACACAAAATGAGAATACATTTTTGATAAATCAGAAATATACTTGATATACTGATTTAAATGATTAAAGACCTCAAGTTGGAGACAACCAGATAAAAATATCAATAATTGCATCACAACAACTGAACACCAAGAAAGGATTTCATCAATTAAAACATTATCTCCATTGCTTTGCTTCAAAAAACCCTGTGCATTAGATGCATCCCCTATTCTGATTCTCTCCTTTTTCTAACTCCTAATTCTAATACCTTCTCGTTACAATATTATTTTACATATATACATTGTAATTTTAGGGTTATGACCCTTCATTTGTTCTAATGCAACTTTTCAACATTCTTTGGCGAAAATAAAATATTTAATTAATTGACCCTTTTGGAAAATTAAATATTTTAATTAATCTTCATTATCTTGGGCAAAGTAATCAATTAATCTTCCACTGACTTTAACTTCTTCATCTTTGCATTCTCGTGAAAAATTAATGTTGGTAGTTATCCTTTGCTGGAAACTTTGCTTTTCTCTCAAAAATAAATCCTCTAGGTAAAGGTAATTATCTTCTTCCAAATAATCATGCTCATTTAATTACCTTGGTGAAAAAATGTGTTACTCTGAAGTGAAATATTTCATATTTTCACTCTTTATGAAAAACTTCATTCCCTAAAATATTTTCACTCCATGTGTGATTATTTTAATAAATTTTCAAATTTTCATTCTTCCTCATAGACTCCTTGTGAGGAATAAAGTGCTTCATGGTATTTTAAGGTAGAAAATATCTTGTTTATTTACCCGTGAGCATTTTCACCCATTTGAGAAAATATTCTTTTGGATAAAAATAATTACCCATTATACCATTTGTCTTCTTTTTAAACTTCTCGGTGAAAATATTTTATAAATGCACTTTCCATTATTATGCCCTTCATATTATATGTTTCCATCGTGCTTTATCCTCAAATTACATGCGTATCAATTTTCGGGATATCTCACATTTGATTCCTTCCGATATCAATTTCTCCACTCGATGAAGTTCCATCGGTATGACTTTACATTGTCGGGGCTCCAAAATTATTCTTGCCGATAAAGTCTCCATCGGTGTGACATGCATAGTCAGAGAGAATTGAAGATCTTACGCCAATAGTAGATGTCTTGCCGATATCAATTTCTTCTCACGATAGAATTCCATCGGTGTGACATGCATAGTTGATGTGAGTTGAGAAACTTGTGCCGATAATACATCACTCTGATGGATTACTGAATTGCACACTTTGCTGAATATTCCTCCATAGCATTTAGGGTTTTTTGTTCGCTCTTTTCCCTTTGGCCCTCCATGCGAGTTTGATGGGTCAACTCCATTTTATCCCGCTCAAACTAAAGAACCTCAATGTTGTTTAACAATTCCATGGATACTTCCTTTGATGTTACTTCTAGCAGCACTCATGCTCATTGATAATCTCTCTGGCATGTCCCCACGTAGCCGATCCTTGTTAGTTTTTTCATAGTACCGTTTCAAAGGGTAACAATTCGCCATCATCACTTGACATCCTCTTTGCTCTTATATTAAATCGTGGAACATAATGAGCATAAGTCATAATTTGAAACCATCGAAATTTTAACTCAGTGATGATCTTCGCACACTATTTCTACAACACCTTCCGCCCAAAGGGATATCGATGCGAGGGCACTAGATTTATTAATGCACCCACAAAATAAGTTTATACAAGTTTTTGCATTCCAGCAAGGATACCAATAATCTAAACTTTGTCTTAGGAACACCAAGAAGAGCAGTGGTAACATCAAATTTCTTTCGTGCACCGGAAGATGAACCATGGGAAGCCATCTCCAAACCTGAAGGCCCATAACCCGTTTAAGATGAGAATTGCTTCTTGAATATTAAGGCTGATTTAAGAAGCATTAATAACGCAATAGGAAATTTGCCACTTTCCTCCTCATTTATAGTTTCCAATCGATCTTCTTCATCACCCAACTCATCATCTGCTCTATGTTCCACACAAAAAGACACTTCTCTGGTTGAATTGTGTAGATCAGTGGTCACTTCAACAGTTCCATGAACAAATTTTTCTACATGCACGGGTGAATTATGTTCTTCTGTAGTGTCTTCCCTTTCTATCCGCATATCATGCCCCATATACTCACTCACACTCCCGACTTGATCACTTGCTGAATTCACTTGCTGAATCTGAGCTACCTTCTGCCAAAAATCTTTTGCAATAATTATATCTCATGAGACCGAGATATTTAGATGTCATTCTCCATATTCCACTAATTCGCATGTTTGATATTTTGAATCTCTTGCCAAGAATACACCTTCTAGTTGTTTTAATTTGAAATTCTCTTAAGTCTTTTCGCTGCTGTATTTTTTTTTGGTCATTAACTTTGCAGCTGAAAGTTTTAAGTGATATCTTTGTGTGTTGAATCAACCCAGTGTCAAAAGAGATTGCAATGGAGTTGAAATGAGACATTCCCCACCAAGAATTTATTCACTAGTGGTCTAATCCAGACAAACATCTGCCCTCTTTTGTATTGTAAGAACATATGCAACTGCTCTTATATTGCTCAATTTTGAAAATACTTTGCTATGATGTAAAAATTTAGGCCAAACAGTAACAAAATTCATCCACTTGTTTGTGTATGTCAGGCTTCATTGTATGTGAAGATGGCTCCTTTAATTCACTGCCCATGTGATTATGCCATCGCACATTGCCCTTTTACTTTTGTTCTATGAATATGTTGACTCTCATGTATAAATCCAACCAACATTGTTTTGTACTATATGCATTTAGTACATTATGCCTATCAACATTCCATGCTTTGAGATGTATTAATATGCATAGTTCGAGAGCATCATCATTGAAAATAAACAACACTAATGTCTTTTGGTGGTATCATCTTCTAGATCTGGTTCCAATGTGTTGATGCCATCCAATTTAGTCTCTTTGCCAAAATGCTCCTTAAAGGTCTCTTTTCCAAAAATCATTCCGAATACAACCCAAGTAATTTGGATCTCATGGTACTTTATTTTTTTGCAATTATTCCATCAAAACCCAAAATACATCTTAGACTGAAGTTGGTATTTATCAGAATTTATTTTCTGACATCTTGCACTATGACAAAATAGATTAAGTATCCTCCAAAATGACTTTTGAAAACTGATCAAACGATCTCGAAAAGCCACAAAAATGCACCAGTATGTTGAGCTATGATAGGGGAGTGTGGTCGTGAAATGGTTTGCATGAAGTTATTGGGATTGAAAGCTGTTCACAATCGAAGTTGCTTATTCAGCCATTTTTACAATTGTTTAAACTGAACTAAAACTTGCCACTTTGCCTCTATGGAAAAATATCAAACTGGATTCAGGGAAGCTGCCATCCTGGGGATTGGTTTATTTAGGTTCCATGAATATGCATGCATGATGGATTTTCATCAATCTTCTTCCTTCGCAAGATAATAAAATTCAAATTTGACTGTTCTATAGCTATTCTAGAAATGCAGTCATCAAACTGTGTAAAACCCATTTGGATTCGATTTTGGAAAACTACCAAATGATGTCCAAACACCCTGAAAATTGGCATGGAGGTAGACTTTGGTGTAGAGAATCAAAGGCACCAATCAGTTTGTTATGATCATCATCCATTTGCTTAATATTTACCCTCAAAGTTGACCGTTTTAACAGAATTTTCACTGTACTGACAGTAGATTTTCTCAAAATTCCTTCAACTTGTCGCTTTGAACCTTTGTCAAATCAGATTGTATGAAGCTGAAAACTAGCGTGCACACTCACATATGTTAGATCAACACACCTGCAAGATGGCATTGCATGAAAATGACCAGATTCAAAGTTATGATTTTTTTTTAAATGTGCTCTTTGGGCTGCTTCTTCAACTGAGTTTTCTGAGTGTCGTATTAAAATTTTGACATGGGACCTTCAAATTCTGCCAAAATTGAAGGTTCAAACACACCCCACCTTGGCAAAGACTTAAGCAAGTCCGCCCAGCCAAAAAAAGGAAGGAAAGTTTTAAAAAATTACTAAGTATGGATGCCTTGGGAAGAAAATTTCATGAAATTGGCTAAGTGTTCGCAAAATTTGGTTAAGTGTTGAAGGTAATACCATGTCTAAGACAAGGCAAAGTCCGCCCCACTTGAAGATGGAATGGCACAAGCAAGAGAAATTCCGACTTTTCCCAAGAAAGCATGTCCAACACCTCACCAAGTCCGACTTTGACATAAGAAAGAAAAAGAATGGCAACCACTAGACAAAGTCTGACTTCCTCCAAGAAATGATTGTCCAAACATAAGTAAAGTCCGATTTTTGACATGGGGAGATATGTCTAGCACAAGTTAAAGTCCGCCATGGCATAAGAAAAATAAAGTTCAATGGCAAGATGACTTGGAAGTTCGAACTTGACACAAAAACACAAAAAACAAGGAGATAAAATTCGCCATGAATAAAATATGCCATGGTTAAAAGGTTGAAAAAATTAAAAAGTTAGAAAAATCAAAAGGTTGGAAAATTAAAAATCCACACATAAAATATTTTATTATTTTCCAACACTTATCCCAACACTTAGAAGATTTTGAACTCCAAAAGGAGAATCATGAAGATTTGAGAAAAAATAGAAACTTGCCTTGATGAAGAGGAGAAAACAAGCCTAAGTTCGATGAACTTAAGGTAAAAAATAAAATTGCTAAAACAAAATTGAACTCCTCAACCTTATAAGGAGCTTCAGCAAGTCATTTTCAACTCATTCATCCCAAGTTCGATTGAGAAGAAAATTAAGTTCTCTCCAAATCACAAGAGATAGAATTTTTGAGAGATAGAATATTGGAGATTAAGTGATTTTTCAAGGTGAAGAACGAAGAAAGGAGTAAATTCTTGAGCTGGAGGACATCATTTTTGAAGAAATAAATTGGAATTCTTGGCTGAAAGGCGTATTTCCCAGCAAAACGCGTGTTCTTTTCTTGGATTTTTGAGTAAATTTTCAGAAGTTGAATTCGATTTGCAGCCAAAGGATACGTTCAAAGGTTTAAAATTTGGTTGGCTAAGTTCTTTTACTCTTCTTCCATCTTATTCGATCACTCTAGCAAAGATTTGTCAAGACTTAACCAAGTTCACCAATTTTCAGCTTGCTTTTTCAAAGAAATTTATTTTTTTTAACAAGCTGAAAGTAAAAAACTTTCGAATAAAGGCCCGAAAAAAAAACCAAATTTAAAAGTCTCCACACTAATGTTAATTATTTTTATTTATTGCAGGTTAATGACCACCCGGGGAGAACCATCGAGAAAGGCACAGATGAAGTTTGCCAGCAAAGGATTGCAGCCAGAGTCTAAAATTAATTCTAAGTGGAAAAATATTACAGACACCAATCTCAGGCATGTGGACTTCACAGAATTCAAGAAGAGGATGTACGGGCACAATGGACTCCTACCAACACCAATCGCTCGTCGGATGATGAGGAATGGCATCGTCCAGGCAGTCGGATTTCCACCAGCAGTAGAATGTGCTGAATTAATGGTGGAGTGTGCCATCCATTATGATGCGCAGATGAGGCAAATTATTGCACTTGATGGGAGGATATTAGCTCATCTCGGCGAATTGGTAATCCAGGAAGCGTTTGGCATCCCGACATACAACCGGACTTCATACAAAACTAAGGAGGATGCCAGAAAGTTATATGAAGACCACTTCGAACTCTGTGCCACAAACATTAACAAGTCATGGCTGGAAAAACCGAGGGCCTCTACCAAGAAAATGCCCAAGAAGCTGCTTCGTACAGACTTCAAGGAGGACTATGGGGACATTATTTTATTATTAAACAGAATAGCCGGCAATCCTCTAGGCACGCCATTTGAGACATGGATGTGCTATTTCATTGATGAAATCACCTCAAGCGTTAGGATGTTCAACTAGTCACGGATGATTACTGATAATCTCCATGAGCAGCTAATCAATCTGAAAAGGACAAAATCATTCCACATGAGCTCCTATGTCATTTATTTGTTGACCAGGACTTACAAATATTCGGGATTAATATGCAAAGGCGTGGTAGGCAATGGTGAGAATGAATTTAAGTCATATGACTGTTACCCGCAGCTGCAGCTCAGTGAGAAATCTCACTTCAGACAGGCAAATAATTCTTTTCTCATGTACATCACCAGAATACTCCAAAGAGGAACTCACCAAAGGCTAACTCATAAAGCCAAAAGCCTAATCAGCAAATATGGATCCCGGTTTATCCAGTTTCCAAGATTCGCATACATAAGGATTCAGGGATTCACTGGAAGTCCTTACCGACTTCCAATTTATCCTACCAATAAAATGATCTTGCTAGAGGTCCTTAGACAACTGGAGACTTACCAAAACATCCAAAGGCCAAAGCAGAAGGCAGCTATCACTTTCCCATTCTTCATTGGAAACATGTTGGAGCCTTGTCCATCGGCACAAGCAACTGAAAGTGCCAGGTTAGAAATACAATGGTATCCATTCACAACTTACCGGTCCAGGGCCAACTTTGACCCTCATAACCACATTTGGACCGTGGATGGAAAAAGGTATAAACATAAGGTAGACCTGGAGGATTTTTGGGCGAATGCTGCAGACGAGTATGAAATCAGGAAAAGATTATGGTCTAGATTGTCAGTGAACTTGATCAGAACGACCGAACTTTGTCGAGTGCCTGATCAGCTGGAAGATGATGGAGAGTATGTCCAACCGTCCTTTAATGAGAGCTAGCCTCTTCCTACGATGAAGTCGTCAGAGCCTAAGCTTGCAGATTTAACCACATTAATGAGGTCGGTGGTCAAGTATTCTCAGTGGTGGGTTGACCAGCAAGTCCAAGAGTTAAGACGGAAAAGAGTGACGCTTACTTATGACTTGTTGAGTGAGGCAAAATCATACTCCTCGAATGCAGGAGCATCCCATAGTGCCGCGTTGATTGAAATTACTAACTCTAAGAGGAAAGAAGTAGCTACAAATGCAAAACCTGTTCAAAAGAAACAAAGGGTGGAGCCATCTCATTCCGCTGCATCCAGAAATCTTGATGAGATAGTGGCCACTGTGGATGATTCATTGGCCGACATGAGAATTCCTTCTCCGATTCATGAGGGTAATATTGAGCCAATCCAGCTAGATGATGACGAGCCCCCATTTCCTACGAGCACAGAAATACTTGATTCGGAGAACGAAATGGATATCCAAAATGATGAATTTCAAGAGGGAATGATTTCCGCTCTTAAAGGAATTTTGGATACTCCAGGTGGAGAAAACATTCAGGAAGAGGACGGCATTGAACAGCCCACAATTCCTGACTAGTTGAAGGAAAGATTGAAGATACAGGTGCCAATTGAGGCTCAAGAGGAAGATGACAATGCAGACTTCTTGGCTAGGTTAGAGCAAGTTGTTGTAAAGAAGCCCGCCAAGAAATTCTCCACTATCCAGAGGGACGAGGCCGGCAGTCGTTCCGTATAGATTGTCGTGCCAACAGTTGATAAGACACAGGATGATATCGCTCCCCATGAGTACACCATTACCACTATTGACTTGGGCCCAACGACAAAAGGCCAGGAGGTTGAAGAGTTGGATAACTCAGTCTCTACCATCAAGGCAAGACTGGGGAAAGAAGTGGCGAAGAAAAAAGAATACAAGAAGGAGGTCGAGCGCCTGAGGGAGTACATTCAGCACCTAACCAAACCGCTCAACCAGGGTGATGAAGCAGCTCCTCCTCTTCTAAACTCCTCACAGGAAACGACCAAGGACATTGAAGAAGATATGGTCACGACTAAGGAAGCTAAGGAATGGATGGCAAGTAAAAGCACAGAAGCGGCTGCATTTATGGAAAGATTGACACTAGCCTATGGACAGACTTCCTCATTGTTTTCCAGACTTGCCATCATGACAGAAGTTTGGGACAACCTCCCGGACATTCAGGAGAGGATCATTCCATGCCTCAAAGTGCTGAAGGGAGTTCCAAAACAGGAGTTGATCGATGGGAAGATAATTGCAACAGGCGCTGCCTATGACATCCACACTTGGTATTGGGCGTTGACAGCATGGAGCGAGATCTTGGAAAGAGCAAAAGTCGATGGACTCAGAGTTGAGGAACAGATCAGAGAAATTCAGAACAAGATTTACCTCATAGCTATGGATATGTTTGAGAAAGAGATCATTCGAGAGAATAACATGCAGCTAGAAAATCTAAAGCACAGAGTTCAGGAAATCTTCTTCTCCATCACAGGACCGATTCTGAGACAGAACTTCACTAGCGTGGCAAACTTCTTATCCATCTGGGATGCCTTCATCAAACAAGAATTGGAATGGGAGAGTGCCTTTGCCGAATATGCTAAGGACTTGGACGGGATGGAATTCAGGATAAACATGCTACCACAGGTCACGATGGAAGAGGTCATCCCGATCGTGTCCAGATTCATCGAACACACTGCTGCTCAAGGGGAGAGGGACGCACTTCCTTGAAAATAGCTCTAGGCGACACTTGTCTTTCATGCAATTCATGATGATGATATTTTTAGAAACCCTAATTAGGGTTGATGTGTATTGATCTTGGTCGTTGATTTGTTTCAATCTTGTCCTTTCATTTATTCTCAGAAACTCTATATAAACTCTTGATCTCTCATTTTCATTTTGTGAAGAAAGTGTATGAGATTGTTACGTATTGCTACTTCCAATAATAAAAGCTCTTATGCATGATTTGCTTTGAATCCCTTTTATTGTCAAGTGGTTTGCAAGGTTGCATATCTTCTTCAACATTAGATTAGAATTAAAATATAATTTGATTTGAATGTTTGTTGAACGAATGAAAGATCTGATAGTATTGATTGGTGAAACTTAGCTCATACTTTCTTTGAATAGATGATTTTTATTCAATGCGTAAAGTTAGCCTAAGCTTATGATTGTGGATGCTTAACTTCAGTCTAGTTAAGTATTGTTCAAGACATGAAAATTATAATCACGCCCCTTGAAGATTGCACCCACTTTGTGTAGTTGTCCTAGGGAGGCGAAGCAAAGTATGGTTTCCAGTTTCACCTAATCTTTACCGTCTCTTGAATTCTTAGAAGTAGAATTGAACTTCTGAACCTTATCCTTTTGCACCTTTTTGAAATCCCAAAATGAAAATCCCAAAAGGAGCATTTAATGTTAAATCCATCTAAGTCCTAAACTTATGAAAAAAAATTAGCGTAAGTCCCTTTGTGTATTACCAGCATACAACAACACCCATTGAGCTTATCCACACGTCAAGACCTGACAAAAGAAACCTTGGATTCGCCATATGATCTTCTCGCAATCTTAGCATACGCGGTGATTTTGTTCAAGAGAGGATAGAGTGTCTTTGGACATTTTATTCTGTGTGTTTGGTGGACGATAAAACGTACACCAACAGGTGTTAAATATGCATTCAAATTTGGCAACTTGTTGGTACAGTCTTATGCAATTCATTAAGTTGTATGGCTACTGGCATGTACATTCCCTATACCGTGCACAACGTCCTAGATGCAATGATCAATGTGTAATCAATGGGTTTCTTTTTTATTTACATTTATCTGCAGATATGTAGAGGAAGGTGTGCTTGGTGGCAACAGGTATTATCACAATATAAATTTAATGTACAATATATTAAAGGAAAAGATAACTCATTGCTAGATGCATTAACAAGAGAGTTATCTACAATTTATATGATGCAACCAAGTTTCAATAATTAAGGATCAGATCATGGCCTGTTGAAACATAGAGCAACAAGAAGTTTTGTGTTGCCGTATCTGGAGCAAAATTCCAGCCGGATGTCCATGCATAGATGTCTATATTAATAGTGTGAAAATGTTCTCTGTTATTGTGAATACTGGTAACTAGAGAACTGCTATACGTGAAATAGTATAGCAACATTACCAAAGATGTATTATAATAGATTATCACTCCACACATGATAAAGAACGAGATACTATCCTTTTTCAGATTCTTCAACATCATCCTATTATACACGGCAAAGGAATTTGGATTTTAGTTTTATTAGAATTCCTTCTGAATATGAAAAGGAGTCATTAAAGCCTAATACAAATGGTCCATCCACCCTGCGAAAAAATAATATTCCTGACAACAGCCTATTCAGTCTGATAATGAAATACGAAAAAAGGTTGAAATGATTTGTGGACTGCCCTCACTGTTTCTAGAGCCCAAATGGCAGATGTCACCAGCATAAATATTTTGATAAATAAAGTAGTCCTTTGTACTTAAAACAACTACCTGTATAAAAGTGCCACATAAACACTGCATGTAACCCACCTGGTACACATGCAAGACCTGTGATCACTTTATTTGATTCTTCTAGATTGTAAATCATTAGGGTTGGCGTTTGCTTCTCTAGTACCACCTCAATCACATGGTATATGAATCTCTTTGTACTTTTTGTAAGGCATTGATTTGAGTAATAGAAGCTTATATAAAGGCCCCTGCTCAAATAGTTCTGCAATTTGTTTACACTCTCTTTTATAGATAGTGCACCTGTAGACAAATTCCCTATTGCATAGAGAAAGCATTCACAATAGGCACCTGACTCATAGAGCTTTGACAGCTAAACCTAGCCATCCTAGCAACTAGTGGTTGAAGGAGGTTCTTTTTCAATTAACTTGACAATGTCATTGCCCTCTCACCACAAGGTGCTTGACTTTCCACTACTTGAGAAATCGTGGGCAGTAGCAATACTTGAGAAATCGTGGGCAGTAGCAATAGTCTGCCTCACTTGTAGTTGAATAAGGATTTTTCGTGTTGCATTTCAAATCCCTCCAATACAGTTCTGCACTCTGTATGTGTAATTGAAATTCAGGAATTATCTTACACAATCTCGAGACAATATTTGACCTTGTTGTGCAAGTTAGGTTGAATGAAGGATGTGAATTCCTTGCCTGTTGGGGCATAGGTCCACGTGTTTTCTTTCCTTTTCAATACAGGGAGCAATATAGGATGTATTTCTTTAATTAAAAAAAAAATCCCAAAACTAATCCTAAGTGTTTTAACAATATGGAGAGGATGAGTCTCTATAAGAAAATAATAAATCTATCCAAAATGGCACGATCAATAAATTCAAAAGATGCCTTTACTGTTATGCATGTACTAGTTTTTGAAAGCGCTAAGAGCGGTTCCCTTGAACTCCCTTCTTTTCTTCATATTTTTCATTGCCTTATAGTTCTTTTCTTCCATTCTACTATATAAAATTATATTTCTCTTTTATTCTAATCATGCATGGGTACTTGAAGCATACTTGAATTTTTCTTCAGAGTACTCTCCTTGATTGACAGTAACATCATCTGTTTTGATTATTGCTATCTTAGAACACCGAATAGGCTGTGATGGTTGAGACATGCGAGCAAAAACTGCAACAAACAAATCAGAAGCATTAATATGATTGAACATTCCCCATTATCAATTATGCATGGAAAAGTAATTTGAATGAACAATTTGTAATAAAGTGATAGCTGCAGATGATATTAAAGAAAGATATGCAAGGAAATATTACATGTGACATTCAAAAATCAAATCCAAACTCATAGAGCTTCTCTCCAGACTGTTTCCAGTTATACAGGAAGGTCTTCTCTTAAAATGTTATTTTTCACTCTTCAGAACAAAATAAAAGGAAAAACCTCCAAAGAAACAAATTCAATTTTAGTGACAGCTTTCTATGGAAGAAATCATAATCACCAACCAACATGACATGTGGACTGCAGTAAGGTCTACTAATTGCACAAGTTTCACAAGTACAGATGAAGAGACTAGTATTGTTAAGGAATAGGAAGGCAAATAGAATTATAGCAACTGTTACAGAAAGAAATCATGACCATCATAATAGCTTGAGCAATACCCCTTTTGGGAAGCATGTACTAATAGCTTTCCATCAATATATAACAACCCTATATTCAAGTACATTGGCTATGTAGTTTGGCCAAACACACCACCTTGTGAAACCAAAACATGATCTAGTAAAAGCATTTGGAAAACTCAAAGATCTGAACAAAGTAAGCACCAAAGTGAAGATTACACTAGCATAACATGTCTCAAGATCTTATCATATGCAATAAGCCTAAGTTAACGATGAAAATCTGGTGCACCATGTTGGCGTTTAAATTCGCACCTTTGCAATGCGGATTTGAAAACGGACAGCTATGCACAGATAAACTGCTCTTCAAATTAGGAGGGGAAGCTCCCTCTTGCTGATGGTGTTTGAAAGAAAGTAAACTAAAACTAAGTTGCCTATCTTTTTTATCAGCTTAGAGCACAAGGTTTTTTAAACACAAACGCCGCAGCTGAGATTTTCTGATATAAGAAGTTCAACTACAACTAACTTAAACTAAAGACGTTCCTAACCTCTCAAGTAATAGCAGAGCAAGAGAAGTTAGAAATTAACAAGGTAGATCTTCTGACAAAAATACTTCAATAATCTCTCTTTCAACGAACACCTACACACTTCACTGCAAGCTGAAATAAAGATCATAAAAGTAGAACATAGATAACGGAAATCTGAGATTTTGGACCAAGGCAAAAGAGGCTCATGATTTTATTACTCAAATCTCTGGAACAAAGCTCACTTCTAACATGCCTTGAACAAGAAATTGCAGCTAAAGAGGCTTGCAATCTTGCTCTTACACAATAGAAAACAGCAATCACACTAACTCCTTGTTGGCTAAAGAGGCTCAACAATTTGCTACCACAACACAATTGAACAATACTTGAGCAACAAATAGAAGGCACAATAGGCTCGCAATTTTTGTTCTCACTATAACGGTTAAAGAAACTAAATGAGCAAAGGCTCCTATTTATAGAGAAGCAGAGAGTAGGGAACCCTAAAATCTCCTTGCTTTCACAATCTAGGGCTTGCTCAACAAGCAAGCTTTATTACTAAATCTAGAAAGAAGATAACATTTAAAACCCTAGAAAGCAGAAAAAGCGGGAAACGCCAACTATTACATCTTATCTTCTTTCCCTTCTCAAAGAATGGATAAGAATTATTCCAAGAATAGAAAGAAAGCGGGAAAGAAAGCTGCTTTAAAGCTCGATCACATCCGCTAGGAAGTTAGAGATTGTGTCCCGATTCGGTGCATCTATGCCATCAACAGCAAAGCACCACTTTTCAAGAGTATCTTCAGCATCTGCAATAGATTTCAGGAAATCTTCGACCTCATTGGCCGCTTTCTCAAACTTTGCTGACATCATCGAAATATGGCCTATCCTTCCGCCAACTGGACTGCAATTGTGAACAACATTCTGAAACTGATCTTGCACTTCCTCAAGCCCGACGTAGGAACCATCTTCAAGACTGTACTGAGAAGGGATTTCTATGACGAATTCGCTGATGAAAAGAAGAGCTTCAACCACCCTTTGTCTGTAGGCGATGAATTCCTCAGATATTCTCTCATAGGTTTTAACTTTGAAAACATGACCAAGCAAGAATTTATCTCTTGTGTTCTCTTGAAACTACTGAACTGTAAGCCGTGTCTAAATCAGCAATGATAATCTCATGTCTCCGATTTACTTCAGCCAATGTCTGTTCAAACCCTTGGATGCCTTGACGTAGCTCATGAACGTTTTCTCTTAACTGGAACATCCGTGCCAAGATCTCCTTTCCTCTGACAATGAAGCTCTCATCCACTCGGTCTCTTTCCACAAATGACCAGTGTCTTGGTGGTGATCATTCCAAGACTGGGCAGCAACTGGGTGTCTAGTGAACCATGGACAAGGTTAGAAATGAAAGCCGAGCTGCTGATTTTCAGCCTTGAGGGCTGCCTTGTCTTCTCCATCTTTAAGCACTCTTTCTTGAAGGTTTTCGGATACAACTTTGAAGAGACTCAAATCTGCATGTCTGGTATTTCTACCGAGATTAGCCTTGACCATGACAAAATCATCCATATTCACCTCATCCCTATTCTTGTCTTCTGGGGGCACTGCAGTCTCCATGACTATCTCGTTATCAGGATTCCTATCAAAGTGAACTTGCTTCTTTGCCTTCTTCTTAGGAGGTTCCTGATAGATGTTATCGAGATCATCAACACTCACTTGATATGAAGGCCTTCTCCTAACCCTTCCTAAGGAGTTCTCAAGCCAAGACACAATAGTATCTTTACTAACTTCCTCAGGAGGTGCAAGCTGTAATCTCCTCATCATCTTCAATATCAAGGTCGATGTGATGGTGAAGAACCTGTCAAAGGTAAACATGTGTCGAAGGTGGCTCCTCGCTTCATTACGAGTGCAGGCTCGTCAGGAGGAGTTTCTGAATCAAAAGCTGCTCTGTATGACTATGCTGAGAAATCCAACCTTCTTTTTACATTTTTATTTGATCTACTACCTTTGCGCCATCTTGAGGTGACTTTTGCCCTTCCCTTTTGTTGCGTTACGGAAGAAGGAATTGTCCTTGGCGGCTCTGCTTCTGGAATGGAGTTCTTCCTTTTAAGGATTAGGAAAACCTTACTATGCTCAAGGACTTGTCTTGTTCTGTCTTCAACTGAAAGAGATTCCTTGTTTGCCCAGTTAACTTGTGGTAAGGGTTGATCTTCAATTCGTTTCTGAGTGTACATCGGGAGAAGCACATCTTCATCATCATCTGATAGCCCTTCTATATCTTCATTTAAGCAGTCTCTCATCTGATGGAGAGTGAGCCTACTATAACCACGTCTCCGCACCTTGAACTCATCTGTACAATTAGCCCAAAAATCCTCGAGTGCGGCTAGATGATCGTAGTTCTTCTCAAGCCGGCCAGCGTAGACACCATGAGGGTCAAATGATCATCTCTCGCTGTAAGATTTGAGGCCGAATTTATCTAACTCTTCTCCTATTGTCTTGGCATCTGCAACAGTCCTGCATGTATAAATACCCAACCCTAATGGAAACTGAAGAGAGGGTTTCCTTCTGTTTCACAAGACTGTGTGGACACCATGAGCCTGCCTTAAGAACTCCATGAAGATGACCTCATCTGACGGATACCTTGGCAACATGAGCGGGGCACCTGAATAACCATAGACCCTGAGATAGGTAAAGGTAGGAAACTGTATAAACCAATCCGCCCATTCTGCCATTGCTGCCCTGGCAACTGAAGAGATGCGGACGTGCAATTCGTTGTCTAAGTCCCGTACTGTGTACATCAAGAAGGCCTCGTTCACCCTTTTGTAGTGGTGCAACGACTTTGTGAACTCCAACTAGGGATAATAGTTATATATGTGTTGTATGCTCAATGATCCCTCAGTGTTTAACCCTCTGAATTGACCTTCATAGGCCACCAGGTAGACTAGGTATGACACCATGTGGAATATATGAAACTGGAAGTATTCTGTTATGTGCTGATGTAGGCAGTCACTAATCAAAGTAGGCCAATCATAGAACTCGGTTTTCTTCATGATGTGAGGTATGGCATAAAACATCCAGGTTTGAAACCTGGTGGCATCTTTTGAGCCAGTGACCCTGTTGAGCAAAGTGATGATGATGGCAACCTCGTCCTTGAATTCTCCTCGCCCGACATTCTTGGGCAATGTTTTATGTTTTTCTTTCATCCATCTCTGTGCAATCTTCTTGCTATATTTATCTTTATGCATATTCCATATCCTTTCACATTCACCCTTTGAGAGAGTAACGCTTTCAGGCAACGGGGGAATGGAAAAATACTTTTCGATCATATCAGGCTTTAGACTGCAAATCAACCTACCATCTGTTGACTAGATCTCCCTAGTAGCCGGGTTGTAATGCTTAATGCAAGCGATTACGAACTCAAGGCTCTGAACTGATATAGGAATTGACGCTGCTGCGAGGAGTCCAGAATCTCCCAGGTTCTTGATTGAAGTGTTGCCTGCTCTCTCCAAGGCATGTAAATCAAACACCGGCTTGACATGATGCAAGTTTGTCTCAGCTGTTTTGATGTAATTGTGAAAAAGAGCCGATTCGGACTTGAAAACATTGGGAGTGTACTCCATTTGGGAAAACTTGAAAAACGACTGTAAACTCGCCCAGGTTCTGACAAGTTTTGAGCAATTTCTATTTCTAGAATGCTGATTTTTGTGCTCAAATGGACAAATTTTTCGAGAAATTTTTCTGAGATATGGGTTTTGTTCAGAATTCCGATGCAAGACAACCCAAATCGTCCGTTTTTGAAAATCTTGAATTTCGCCTAAAAAAACAGCAAACCCTAATTTCTTCAATTCTTCCTAAAAAAAGTTGGCACCTGGATTTTGTTCAAAACAAGATTAGAAATGGACCCAGTTGATTAGATTTGCAAAACCCTGACGTTTGATTGAAAAAGCAGCCAACCCTAGATTTTGAACTTTCTTAAAAAAAAAACTACGATATGGGTTTTCTTTAGAAGACTGATTGGAAAGGACCCAGATGGTTGAAATTTGAATGCACTGAGGTTTTCATTGACATGCAAAATAAAAGCACTTGCTGCAACTTGATGAAGTTCTTGAAAATTTCTTCAGAAGATTGAGACAAAAAGACCCAGATGACTGAAAAATGGAATGCCTTGGCCTTTAGTTTGAAAAATTCAATCTTCTGGAACAAAAAGCTTGAAAAAGCAAGGGTTTATGCTTGCTGATTTGAAAAATCTGATGCAAAACCAGAAAAGATGGATTTTTGAATCACAAAAATTCTTCAAACTTGCTGCTCCAACTTTCTCCTCTGGATGCTACCTGCAAAAATAATGAAAAATACATGAAAGAATGATGTTAAATAGACTTTAGGGCTTTGGATTAGGTTTTGCTTTCTTTGCTTTTATTTCCAAGACCCTAAAACTCAGCTTCCTTGAACTTGGACGCCACCTTCCTCTTGCAATTTTGAAACTTTTTTTTGAAAATCTCAAAAATTTCTCTAAGGCATGAACATTTGGGCACCCTTCTTCAACAGGGGCGCCCACTTCACCCAGTGTTAACCAAATTTTTGATATTTTCAACTTTTGATCATTTTAACCTCCAACTTCCCCTCTAATTTCCCGTTTGCAGATTAATCCGACAAACTAGCTGGAAGATTCACCGCATAGCCAGACTGATTCTGAGAAAGAAGTTCTGGAGGCACCTCTGGCAAAATCCTTCATTTCGACCTCTGAATTCATGGGTGCCTTTTCCTTCCAGGGGCGCCCATTTCACCTGCAGAGCCATTTTCATGACTTTCAAATTTCTTCATTAGCTAATCTTTTACAGACGATCTCTTTGAATCTGAGCTCCGGGCGTCGGATCGGCTGACGGTTGTGCTCATCGCGAAGCTGACGAAATACAGAGAGGGGTCTCCTGGGATGAATTTTATCAAAAAGGTGGATTTTGGGCCCTCAAAAGTTTGGGCGCCCTTCTTGACTGGGGGCACCCACTCTCACCAGAGTTAGTTTTATTTTTTGATTTTCTATGTTTGCTTCTGAATTTTGGTTCTCAGCCTTGGTCGGACCCTATATTCAACTCCTCATATCTGGTGACTGCGAACTCCGATTGACGTGCAAGTGTCTCACTGGAAAGCTGGATCAACTGCGAAGAGATTACGTTAGAGCTTCGTCTCTGAATTCATTCGTTTGGGCCCTTGAAAACTTGGGCGCCTTCTTCTTCCCGCCCATTCTTCCCAGACTTAACCATTTTTTCATGATTTCGTCTTCCAGTCTGAAATCTTCATTCTGAACCTTCGCCTTTGATCTTCAATTTGCCTAGACACCGTTGAATACGCCGAATAAGACTCGCATCGCAGTTGGGCGGAATCCAAAAAAGAGCATACTTTTGGATCCTGACTGCTGAATTTACCCCTCCAAAAAGTTGGGCGCCTTTCTTCACCAAGGGCGCCCAAAATGTCAACACTTAGTCAATTTTTGATATTTTTTGAATTCTTCACTCCGTTTTCCGTGTGAATCCCTCCTGGTCGTTGTCGAATCTTGGATGACTGAATGATCTTTTGACTACGCCGTTGGATTCGCTGCGAAGCTGACAGAAAAGTGAGGAAGTTTGACTGGAGGCTTGAAACCCTAATTTTGTCATATGATGCCCTAAAAAGGTGGGCGCCCTTCTTCAACAGGGTCACCCAAACTTGCCAGTGTTAGAAAATTTTCATGAATTTTCAATTTTCTTCCCCATTCTTCATGCATGTTCATCATTTCATCTTTTGTCGAATGCTTCGAACGTTGGATCTGACGCCTGGCAGCCGGCTGACCTCCATTAATGACCTCGGAGCTCCAGAAATGCTTCTGAAAAAGCAGAATAGACCCAGTAGGGCAAAACTGACCATTTTGAGATTCTGACTGCACCAGCTTGATGTGTGCGAGATTTGAGCCAATCAAAATCAACTTGAACCCTAACGGACCACCTTTCTATTTTTAAAAAATTTCTATTTTTAGAAAATTTTGCCAGTATCTGTTTCGAAAGAAACCCAGAAAAACCCAGTAAACGTTACTAATTTTAGAAAATTTCTAAAAATAGCAGTTTTCCTAAAATTTAGGGATGAAAAACTGAGATCTGGGTTTTGTAGGTTACGCTGTTCTTAGCAGACCCAAATCGTCAGATTTTGACAATTTTGCGTTTAACCCCTCATGCAAGACATGCACACCCAAATTTTGACCTTTTTGACTGATTTAACAAGACTTTTACTCATTTCTTCAAAATATCTAAGTGTAACAAAAATTTTAATTTTGGGGTACAACACACCATTAACAGCCCAACCTGCCCAAGCACCTGCATTGCAAGTAAGCTAGGTTAATCTGAACCAAGATTATCAGTATAAGAACTAGGGAAAGATGCTAGCTCACATGATGAAGGAAAATGAATGGCATCAGTGTCATTTGGGGATGTTTAGACTAGTTATAACCACTCTTCATGATAACAATGTGACACATTTAAATAGCTAATTTGATTAAATTTCTTCACAATCATCCCTTTTTTTCACTTCAAGCTCCAATATTTTCCAAAGTAAAAATTATCATATTCTTTCATAAAGCAGACCAAGCAATCACTGGTTTCAACAAATCATCATGTCACAAACATGTCTTCTTTTTATTTTACTAGATGGAAGACATCAGCATTTTGATCCAATAGAAGCAATTGGCCAATTTATGAAGTTTGCTTCAAATTTCTAGAAAGATCAAATCTTGACAGAACTCATTCCAATAGCATCATTTCTTCCCAAATCTTAATGTGAAAATGATCCAGGAACCTATAGGTTATGGGCACCCCATGTAACCTACGTTAGACTTAGATAACAAGTGTCGATTTTTACTAATAATAAGCAAAGTATCTCCTGACATACATGTTCAATCAAGAGAGGGAGAGGGGGTTTGATGTATTAATAATTCTCATTTCATAGGAACACTATATAACACTAATTATGTGATTTAATGACATCTGTATTTGCCCAAATTTTCATTTCTTTTCATATTACAACAGAAAGATGATATTATTTTCAGGATTAAATAAGTCATCAACATTTACTAATATAACATAACACCTATTTTATCCTTGATCATTATCAAGCACAAACCTTAATATCATACGTAATTATTATTAAATAAGTTGAACCACAAAATATTAGTAAGGATAAGGAAAAGTTGATTAAGTTTAATCTATAAATTGATATTACACATTTCATATATATATATTAAAACAATATATGCACTTCATGGTTTTGAATCTATGGCCACCTTATATTCAAATTAAATATTTCACCAACTATGCTATACTCAACATAAGTAGAAGATAATATTAATAGTCGATGTAATATATCAATCAACTTATGCAAAACTTTATATTTATATTCATATTAATAATATATAAATGTATAAATATTACCTTTATTCTACCTTTAATCAAGAACTAATATATAAATATAAAATAATTACACAAAGTAACAGCGGTATCATAATTAATCATTATCTATATACATTTAACTTATAAGCGCATGGTATAATATGTTGGCGTAACAACTAACACCTCTGGAGTGCAAGTTGGTACGGACAGCTATGCACACTACGCAATGAGTGCTCTTCAAATTAGGAGGGGAAGCTCCCTCGTTGTGCTAACAAAAGTGCTTGAAAAGGGAAATAAACTAAACTATATCCTGTCTTTTTGTCTCAGCTGTAAGAGGCCCAAGGTTTAAGAAAAACTTTATACGTTGCAACTAAGTATTTTCTGGTTTCGCAAGACTTAACTCCAACACACAAAACTAAGTAACTTTAAACTATCCAATCCCCTCAAGAATTCAGAGCATGAGGAAACAGAGTGGGAATGATTATCTGACGATAAACCGAGTACAAACTCACAACGTGAAGGCAAAGTGGCACGACTATCTACTTGTCTTAATAGGCTTATTATTCACACACATCACACGATAAACCAAGTATAGATTCTCAACTTGAAGGCAAGGTGGCACAACTATCAGCTCAATCTGAATAGGCTTATTGAATACGAAACACAAAAGATAGCCAACTAGGACAGTAAATTACATAGACGAGACACGCATACAATTTACGATCAAACTAGCCACTATATCTAACTAAGGCAAGCATTCACCATCATAATTGCATGAAACCCAAGTGGCATAACAATTCATTATAACAATAAATACTCATGAACAGATACAGAACGAGCAATATTACAGGCAAGGTAGGCACAGCATATATTTCTCCCTCGTATAAAACTTATGTACAAATGAGCAAAAGCTCTTATTTATAGACATCGAAAGGTGTAGGGAACCCTAAAATCACCTTGAGTCAACTACAGTCATGCAATGCATGCAAGATTATTGCTAAAACCCTAATAAAGCAAACTATACAGTTAACTGGAAAGCTACCATTAGTTAACCGATACATCTAATCTAAATGGAAAATGTGCACGCATACATGTCCTTATTGAAAACAAGTTAACTGGA
Source organism: Sequoia sempervirens (assembly GCA_007258455.2). Classification (NCBI taxonomy): domain Eukaryota; kingdom Viridiplantae; phylum Streptophyta; class Pinopsida; order Cupressales; family Cupressaceae; genus Sequoia; species Sequoia sempervirens. Next base: position 41,893 of record VDFB02222466.1, on the reverse strand, counting down.
ACACTACCATCAATTAACAAAAAACCCTAAAAGAAACTCCAACTATTACAAGATATCTCTGAGGATAAAGATAAACATGTGTGGACCCCGCAAAGAGCACTGAAGATGAAGATCGAGTTCTAATTGCATGCTCCGAATTTTGTCCTTGCAAACGACTGCAGGTTCTAACTGACTGACCACTAGCCGCTATCTCGAGCAACTCAAACAATCTTGGAAATCTCCGCACACTTAAACTGGCATTTCACTGACTAGTAACTCTGGCGGCTCTGTAACTGAAATGATGGCCACTATCTCTTCTGCAGCTTGATGTCTCTGACGCTTTTCCTTAATGAAAGAGTGTTGCATGACGAAACTGCGAAGCTTGACTGTGCACACTCTGGTTGTGAGAAATGCAAACAAATTTGCTGCACACGCAAAATTCCAACGATATCAACCCTCTAATCCGGCTTTGGAAGACAATCGGCTATACGAGGCATGCAACCATATCGACTTGAGTGACTATGCCTGTCAACCCTCCGAATGCACTTGATACAAATCAGTCTCATCTTTTCTAATAAAATCATGAATTAAGACCGATTTGGTCTTGAATTCAATCTGCGTGAACTGCACTCTGAAAAACTCGCATGTTAACCGTGAACACGGCTATATTCTGACAACTTTTCTGGAAAACTAAAAAATACCCTGCTGAGGCTAAAAATAGCCTATCGAAGGGCAATTTTCACGGAAAAATCTAAGATATGGGTTTTGTCCAAAAAAAGATTCTAAGACAACCCAAAACATCATAAATGCGAAAATTTGACTTCTACTCGACCATGCAAGGAATTTTCAATTGAGAAAATTGGAGCCTCGAGAACTGATGCTTTAGAGTTAAAAATTCCTGAAAATTCAAGCACATGAATTTAACGCGAGGAAGCTATGTAGAATCGATCCAGATGATTAAATTTTCCAAAATTTGCCTATTTTCTGAACATGCGAATTGAAATCTAAGAGAAAATGGAAGAAATTGAGAAGAAGAAAGACGTTTTTTGATGTTTTCTTCTGCAAAAAATGCCACTTGATCTTGAAATTTGCTGATAAATCTAACTTGTACCTGCAAAGAAAGTGTTTTGATGTCTTCGCCAATGATTGCTGATGAAAATTTGCCCAACTCTGAAGGAAATTCGCCTATGCTCTGAAGAATTACGAATTTGCTCAAGCTGTGTGAATGAAATATCAGGCCATGCTTGAATAAATAGAACAAGTTCGCACCATAAAAGCAAGACTGCAAGATTTAAAACCCTAACTGTTAAAAGAATTGTCTGATTGGACCCCCTCCAGTTGAACTGGTACTGACTCGGAGTCCAGATTACAAAATAATAATAAAATATTCAGTTTGCATTCACATGCGTTTTGCGAATAAGCATCAAAGAGGCGCCTCTTTGAAAAAAATCGCCACTTAATACTTATGCATGCAAAATAAATATTAAATATTATTTTATTCAATTGACAAACAATGTAAAGCATTTGGATGGATTCAACAACCTTCACCGATCTCGAAAAGTCCTCATTTGACCTTATAGGCGTCCATTTGCTCAAGATATTACGTTTTCTGCTAACTTCCTACTTTGTAGCTGACTGCAAAGTTACAGTTGACCATATTCAGTACTGATTTCCGACTGACCGGAGGAGGCTGTGACTAAGATGGGATATTCATCGCGAAGCCTACAGAACCAGGATCAAATGTGTGTTGGGAGTCATAACTGCTAAAACCAACGTTTAACACATCAAAGAATTAGGTGACCTTGATTAAATTGATTTTACGACACCAGACTTGGCCATTTCTCCATTCTGCCATCTGACGCTTCAAACGACTGCTGACGACGAACAAAGAATCCTGCTGACTGGATGATGGACTCACTGCGTGATTGGAAGTATTCTGCATCCAATGACTGCATGAAAGGTACCAAAGAACTGCATTAAAGACCCCAAAAGGAAAATCGCCCCTGGCTTGTGAAGGCTCAAACACCATTCTGACCAAAGTGTGATTTTCAACCAAATGCCCTTCTTTGACCTCTGACCACGTGAGCTAGAGTGCTCCGATTTCCACATCGTCTATCTCGTTGCGTAGCTAGAGCCACTTACAAGAGATGTCTCTGGAGGTGAAAAAGCAAGAAAACTGCTTCTCAGACCTCAAAAAGACAATAGCCTTTTCAAATTAAAATATAGGCTCCATACTTGGCCATTTTCTGAGCTGTCTTCATTTTTCAGTACTCAGCAAAGACCTCGCACGTACGAGCGTTTGCCAAATCTCGAAGGCTAACGGCTGGGCTCGTTGGATAGCTGGAGTAATTCCTCAAAAGTCCCGTGAAGACTGCGAAAGCTAAAAACTCCAACTGACAGGCCTAAAGGCTAGGCGCCCCTGGCCTACAGAGGCTATGATGTACGTTTCACATTTCTCCACCCTTTGATTTACATGCCTGGCAAAATCCCTGCTACGATCACTCACAATATCGGATTGACTAGTTGACTGGTGCGTTGTGAAACCGGACTAGAGTAGTACAGATGTCAGGCAGACCTCATTTGCAATCTCACTCATCTCAGGGGTCATTCTGAAGGGCGCCCCTGGGCTACAGGGGTGCTCATTTGCAAACTGATCACTTTCTGTGATAAAAATCCTTCTTATAACCTCAACTTCTGACTTTGACTGCTGAAGCTTTGGGTCTCAGATGTCTGCATTCGATAGCTCGTAGGAAAACTAGGCTAGTCGTGAAGAAAATGAATGTATTAGTAAACAGGAACAACAGAAACTGGACCTCCATCACGAAGGGTGCCCCTGGGCTACAAGGGCGCCAAAGCTTGTGAACTGATCATCTTTTGCAATCTGCAACCTCTAGATTCTTCAACTTCTGACGTTAGTAACCGGAGTTGTAGGCCACGAATAACCTCGCAGGATAGCTTGCCAGATAGTTGGGCTAATTTTGAAGAGATTGACTGCATTTAGAAACAAAAGCAACAAGATTTGGACCTTCAAGGAGAAGGGCACCCCTAAGCTACAGGAGCGCAGATCTGCTTCTGCTTGAAAAATCTTCATAAATTTCATCTCTGAAATCCTCATTCTAGCCACTGAAATGACCATGCAAAGGTATAATTATGTCGCAAAATGCTCCTCCATCGTGAAATGCCTTGTTTTGAGTCCCCAATTCAAGGTCTGATAAACAGGTACTACTCACCAGCTGCTTTTGACCGACACAACACTGACTAAAGTCCATGCTTGTCTTGCCCAAAAACTGTAATTTGACATCATTTTAGCAAAGTTTAGACTCTTTTAAGCAAAATGCCTTAATGAAGCAAAAAATTTGGTTTGGGTACAACATAATACTTGAAATGAAATTCGCATACTCACATTATTTCCTCTTTTATCTCATTTAACCATACTTTGCATACTTGGATTTGATTCAGACTTAGAAAGCCAAAAATTTCTAACTCAACAAAAACTTGGCAAAACTAGGCAACTTCAGAAACTACTTAAACTTATTTAAAAGCATAATTTATTGGCAAAATTCAGTTACAAAATATTTTAGATGAGTCTAAAAAATCATGGTGAAATGTTGTCTATTAGATTTGAATACAAGTAAGGGTTAAAAATTGCATCATCATGCAAATACAATAGCTAGCTGATAACTATGACGAATTTATGATGATAGTCTTTAAAAAGCATCCTCAAAAATTGCATATCTAGACAAATTAAAAATTGCAAGATTTTACAATTTCTTCTTCTCCATTCTAGTCAAAAATTGGGGAGTAGAGGATCTAGTCCTCACACTCGGTTGTGGCTCCTTGCTCAGCCTAGAAGACTAACATCCTTTGTAAAGCAAGGTGGGCACATTATCCTACACATTTCTAATATCCCCCTTATAATTTTTCCCAATTTTCACAAGCAGTTTCAAACGTTAATGTTAGACAACCAAATAATTCAACCGAAAGTAACCATTCACTTTTTGATCGCCCAGATCCCTGTGTGGGCAAGGTGAGAGCATACGGTGGAAAGAGGATCGTTAGCTTGTAAAAAACTAAAAATGTTGAAGAGTACAATAAGAGAGACGACTCATCCGATCAAAAAGTTATGCAAATGCAACACGACCACTTATTCAACAGGAGTGTAATAGACGGCCCAACCAATCAACATGATATGTAATGCATCTCGACCACTTATTCAACGGGAGTGAAATTACAAAGTACTGAAAGTAAATTATGGGCGGCTAGCCGACCCCTCCCACTTTTTAGCAGGTACTACAGGAAAGTAAAAATGCTGAAAGTAAAAGGCAGCGAGGCCAGTCTTTTCCACTAAAAGTGGGAATAAAAAAGTAAACTGCAGAAAATAGAATGACTGAATCAGTACTACTGATTTCAGCCTTACAATGAGAAGCAATCTGCAAGTTACAATGAGTATTATCTATCCAAAGCACTCCAAAATGAAAGTAGATGAACTCCAAAATTTAACAAGCTATTCTACTAAGGAAAACAAGTCAAAAACTGAATTTTTACCAGTCTGATATGAAACTGAAGTGTTCAGAAATCTAATACCACCAATGAGAAAAACCACCAAAATGATCATAACTCAATGAAGACTCTTCCGAATGACATGAAACCAAAAGCAAAGCAAGCCTAAGAGTTAAGTGTCCATGTTCAAGCCCTCAAAAAGCATCAAATAGAAAGTAATGTTTTGTGCACACATCCCAATGCAAGTACAAGAGAGGGGCGGCCTCATTGAAAAAGGCAAACAACCTTAAAAATCACATACTTCACAAAAAAACATTGAAACTTGTGGAAAGGGGCGCCAAGCATAGAGAAAGAGAATGGACCAATACCCGCAACCACCAAAAAATTGTGCAAGAAGGTATGAGCAAAAAGGTGTTACCAACCAAGAAAAACCAGCAACCAAAAACCTCATAAAACTTCATAAATCTTCATCTCAATAGGCTCAATCTGCTCTTCAGTATAAAGAGCTGAAATATGCCTCTTAAAATTTTCCTTGATTTCACAATATCAATTAAAATGCAACACACACCCGTTAAGGTTAGCTCCAAAACCAAAACGATGCGGAAAAGAACTCTAACCAAGAATGCGCCCTAAAACCACTTAAGGAAGAGGGGCGGGCATATGCTCAAAGGATCCCTAGGATCAAATAACTCAACAAACTGAAATTGCTTACAACTGGAAGTGTAAAATAAACTCAACGCCAAGAATGTGCACACAAGATCCCTTTGAAGGCGAGGTGCTAATATATGGCGGAGTAATTATTACAAAACTGAAATAAACTTAGGCGGTGAACCAACCATGAAAGATTTTCGCTCAACCACTTAAACAGTGGGGGGAAAACTACAAACAATTTCAACTAATTCATCCGCTGCGGTGGGCATCCATTCATGAGTGGGAATTCACCACTTTTTCAGTGGGTACAATGAAAGAAATAGCAAGTTCTTTTTTCCACGCTAACGGTAAACCATTCAGGGGTTACAATGAGATAATTAAACACAAATAAAGCAGCAATTAAACGAACTGAAACAAAACTACTGTTATCAGCCTTACAATGAAGAGAACTACTGCAAATTATAAGTGTTAATTGACGTATAATCAATATACATTGAAGAAAGAAGATCTCTGACACTTCTAAACTTTTCAATCACTGAAAACTAAGTCAAAATCTGAACTAATGATGAATCTGATATAAAACCAGCAAACTAAGATTTCTTACCAGCAATTAGCCATCAACAATTTGTTCTCAACTTCATCTCCAAAGCTCCTGTCTTCTTCAAAAGGACTGCTCGAGAACTAGCAGCAAAGATTTCCAAGAAATAATGCATAACTTGGAAAGGATTAAGTCTGATTTGTAAATGCCAACAATTTAAAATGCAGACCAGCAACTTCACAATAACCAAATGGATTAAAACTTCTTCAAACTTGCTCCAAAAATGCCCAAGATTGAAAGCAATGAACTCTAAAGTAAGGCGTCCAACCAGCAAGTGTTAAACAAAGCCAAACTCATAAAGAATAAAGGCACATATGTCAATAACCAGTTAATGAGAATGGTACGGCCCTAAGAAGAGGGCGACCTCTCTAGAAAATTGGAGAGCTCACAATAAAATCGGAAAATTTGTACAATAGGGCACCACAAGCATAGGAATCCATGGGACAAATACCCATAACCAAATTAAAATCACCCAAAGAGCTGCAAATGAAATTCTACTTCAGCCATGAACGAACCAGCAAGCTGTAAACTGAAAATAACATCAATTTCTCCAACAATGAAGCTCAATGTGCACTTCTAAATGAACCATACTCTCAATCCACCATTTAGGGAACCATAGTTTCAGGCCCGAAGAATGGAGTAAATTTGCTAAGCTTTCCCTTAGCCGGATTCTGGATTTCAAACCAGCAACATAACTTTACAATATTTTTCAAAGATTAAGAACTCTTCTCAAAGCCTTAATATATAAGCTTCAATTGGCAACTGAATCACTTCAAATTCCAAGAAGTTGAATCACTTCAACTTCCAAGAGCGACGCCACCTTTAAGCATTTTACTTTTTGAAATTATAAAACTTTATTCAACCTCCCTTTAGGCGTCCAACTTAATAATGCAATAATAAACCATTTAATAAATCATTAAATGCACAATTGACTCCATAATGTCCCCTCTTTAAAAACAACTGAGTAAGATAAAATTGACTAAGTATAAACTTAGTCCATTGAGATAACCAAAGACAAATTGAAACTGAAGGATAGCAAGATGACTTGAGCTGAATTGTTGATGATGCTACTGCCAAATTTAGACTTACTATAAATAGTAAGCGCCCGGAAAGATTATCAGATTCAAATGCATAACACACCACCCTAGAGGTCCCTGAAAGACCTAGAGAACCTTAGAAACCTTTTGCAAGCAAACCCTCGAAAAAGCATCTGAAAGAGGAAACCCTAATTTTCTGCTTCAGCTTAGCCTACGGATTTCCGAAAATAGGCTAAATCCAATTGAAGAGCATAGGGCTAAAATGGGGTCATTACAATCCGCCCTTCCCAAAATTGCTTGTCCTCAAGCAATGCCACCACACTCCAAGGAAACAATTTGATCCTCACTATGCCAAGTAGGATTCCAGGATCCCAAATCCATCTCCGTATAGACCCATCATGCGCACGCTATACCACTCTGATCACAAAAACATGACCAATATCCCAAGACTGCACTGCACTCCTCCCAAACACGTGTCTTAAATTGATTGTCTTGGAGGAACTGAAATCATCATCCTCCAGCATCTCATAACCTGTAAACTCTGAGGAGTCAAAAACAACAATCCCACAATCTGATACATTCCTGAGCAATAAGAGAAAAAGTCTTCTGAACTCAAAGACATGCTCCTCATCATAACTCGTAACATCAAACAGAATCACATCAACATATATAACTCTTCCAACACTTCTTGCAAAGAGAAGAGCAACTCCTTGCAACAGATCCTCCATCACATCCTCAAAACTCCATGAAGATGTATAATGCCTTCTTTGAAACAAACTGATATAACTGAGATAACTCCAAGGAAAACTTACAAATTTCACCCCATGAGTCTCTAACTGGTGAATCCAATCAGTTACTAACTTGCTGCCCCAAACATTGGTATAGGAGAAAATGCATAGAAGACCATTGTTGAGCATTACAAAACATCCCATACATGAATTTTGGTTGCACTGAAACAATCCTTTTCTCATTTGAGGCTCAAAATCAGTCCTAATAGTAGACTGAGAGGTCAGAAAATGGAAACACCAACCAACTAACAAGTCTGATTTAGACATTTTGAAATCTGATTTATGAAAAATCAGCATCCCAAACAATAAGCAAGAGCTGCAATATGAAAAATCTCCACAAAAATAAGCATATTTGCTCTTGAATAAGGCTGGTGGCACTCCTATCGAAGGTCCCAACGCCACCATAGACCAACTTTTGATCATATTTCCTTCCCAGAACACCAACTTATGATCAGAAATAAAGAACCAATGACAGAAAAAGGAGGCAGCAAACATAAAACTGAAATTTTGACACTTATCTCTCCATCCAACCTTTTTATGAATTACATTCTTCATAAGAAAATACTTGAGATCCCAAATACTAATTTTCAAATGAAGATATTTCCCAACACATAAACAAATGGTCACAACCACATTTTGAATATTATATGCTGGTCTATCCACTTTAAAATTACCTTCTTCCCAAGTAATGCCAGGATCCCAAACTAACAACCATGAAGAACCACTTCTCAAACGGAGAACTGCTCTCACACAAATCCTCTGATTTGTTCGTTCCATCTACAATGCCACTTCTTGAAACTCCAAGAAGTATTCAACCAACCTTTGCTCGTTGAAGAAATCAAATCCAAAATCTTGTGATTTGACTTGCCAGAAAGATTCCATGAATCCTTCATCAAATACAATTATGAAATCAATCACTCTAAAAGAAGATGAAGATGTACTAAAATCTGACAAGAGCCTCACAAGCATCCTCATCAAATAATGAATAAAACCTTCATCAACATGCCTATCATCTCTTTGTTGATGAACAATAAAACTATCTTCATTTCTTTGTGATCCATGAGTTACCATTTCTTACTGAATGGTTGCACTAAGAGCAGCAGTAGATTCAACTTCGTGCAATTCACGTATCAACTCTCCAATGCTGAAAGACCAACTCAAATTTCCTCCTTCACTAATCTCTGAAGCAATTTCTTCATCATTTTCAAAAAGAGGATTTACATAAGCCTTACTAGCATCTTCTTCATACAAGAGATTGTCAAAAGCTTGAAAAACTTGAGAATTTGAATGCTTTGGTCTCTCAGGACAGCATTCCAAATCATATGTTTCTTGTATGAGATCCAACCCATCAAGAGTTTTCTAAAGCTCCTCTGCTCTTCTTTTGTTTTCTTGCTCCCATGAATATTGACCAGCAGCAATCTGACTTTCTTCTTCAATTAGAGTCTCATGCACTTCTTGCAACCTTGCTTTGGTAAGCTCATTCCACTCCAATGCCTTGTCAGCAATATTAGCCACTATGTCTTTGTCACGAATGATGTGCAAAAGACTAGATTTAATCTCCTCCAAGGTAAATTTAATGGATTTCATATCATCAATAGAAATGCAACATACAACTTCTCCCTTAGCTACATCATGAATCAAATGTTCTACTTGCCTATGAATTCTATCAAGTTTTGACAAAACTTGAACACCATTATCAGCAATGTGTGAACTTGAGCTGCAATCTTTATATGTGGCCTGAGATGGTGTAGAACAGCCTTGATGGATAAAGATTTCAAAGATCGTTTGAGTTGTACTCTTCAATTTGTCTCGCATGTGATGAACATTATCCATCATTCCATCTACAGTGCGATCCAATTCCTTAGCCTTCTGCCTTAGTTTGCCTTCGGGTGAAGAGAAATCTGCCTTATAACTACTAGAAGCTTCACCTTCCATGTTGTCTTCTACACATGATTCAAAAAAATTGATCAAATTAGCTTTGAAGTAGGAAGAGATTCAGGTTCCTCTTTCTTCTTCTCCTCCTTGACTTGACTTTCAAACCAACATTCTCTGGAATTGTGAAGAAGCAAATTGCTGATTGAACACATATCTTCAACTATCTGAACTTCTTCCTCATTTGGATCAGCACTTATGGCCTCTTCATGCATCTCTGTTTCAACTTTTGTTTCCAAAAGTTCTTTCTTTGAATCTTCAACATGAGGCTTCTTAACACAAGCCAACTCACTGTTCTCCTCTATAGAAAACAAGAGTACTTCACTAGTCTTCAAGGCTTCCACTGACATATTACATTCTTCTACAGAATGCTTGGGTAAGTGCAAATTCGTAGATACCCCTTGAACTTTTGCAATGTCTTCAAAGGGATTCCAACTTTCATCCTCCTCTTCAGCTTCGGAAATCTCCTTTTTGTTCACAACAATCTTCTTCAAAAATGGTTTCAACTTATTTTCACATTGACTAGAAATTTCTTTAACTAACAAATCAGCAGTGGGAGAAATTTGCTATTCACGTTTCAAAGTATCCAAGAGAAGAGTTTGGAAACTTTCAAGAAGACTATCAGCTTCTTTAACGGTGTCAATTAGAACATTCTTAACAACTGCAAACACATCCTCTTCCTGCTCACTCCAAGTCGAAGTGAAGATATAATTAATCAAATGGTAAATCTGATTTTCCATCTCCAATTCTATCAATAAGATGCAAGCACTAACTTCAGACAATGTCTTTAAAACAGCCGCTCTTCTTGGAAACAAGCTACTACTAGTTTCATCCAAATCTTGAAAACTTTCCACTATCATATTTAATATGATCTTCATAGTTTCATCATCATAGGGCAACTGAGGAATTACAATTCTTATTATCTCCATGAAACAAGAAGAAATCAGCAGCTTGGTTTCTTCATCAAGATGCCCCAACCAATAGGGATGATTCAAAGAATTCATTGCAGGAGCTAGTGCCAACTCCATTTTCTCTGAAGGTGATGGCTTTACTTGTCTCAAACATTGTTCTAACAAATGAAGAATGTTCTCTTCATTTTCTCTTGACTGAAATTCTTTGTCAAGTCTCTCTCTACCCATATACAGTGCCTCTGCCAAACCCATCTCTTCATCAATAGCCATACCTTAATCTGACAAACTTGGTTTCTCAAATCTTAAAGAAAACTGTGCCAACTTCTGGAAACCGCAAGGAGCTGAACTAGAATTTGTTCCGACTTTGGGTGTAGTACCGGAGATCACTGTAACTCATCTGCCACATGAAGCACTGATCCACAGGATGGCAGGATCTTCTACTCTGATACCACTGAAATATGCCCCTTAAAAATTTTCTTGATTTTATAATATCAATTACAATGCAACACGCAACCGTTAAGCTTAGCTCCAAAACCAAAACAATGCGGAAAAGAACTCTAACCAAGAATGCGCCCTAAAACCACTTAAGGAAGAGGGGCGAGCATATGCTCAGAGGATCCCTAGGATCAAATAACTCAACAAACTGAAATTGCTTACAACTGGAAGTGTAAAATAAACTTCAATGCCAAGAATGTGCACACAAGATCCCTTTGAAGGCGAAGTGCTAACATATGGCGGAGTAATTATTACAAAACTGAAATAGACTTAGGCAGTGAACCAGCCATGAAAGATTTCCACTCAACCACATAAATAGTGGGGGAAAAACTACAAACAATTTCAACTAATTCATCCGATGCGGTAGTCATCCACTCATGAGTGGGAATTCACCACTTTTTCAGTGGGTACAATGAGAGAATTAGCAAGTTCTTTTTTCCACACTACCGGTAAACCATCCAGGGGTTACAATGAGATAAATAAACACAAATAAAGCAGCAATTAAACGAACTGAAACAGTACTACTATTATCAGCCTTACAATGAAGAGAACTACTGCAAATTATAAGTGTTAATTGATGTATAATCAATGTACATTGAAGAAAGAAGATCTCTGACACTTCTAAACTTTTCAATCACTGAAAACTAAGCCAAAATCTGAACTAATGATGAATCTGATATAAACTAAGCAAACTGAGATTTTTTACCCCTAATTTTTGCTCCATTATGGTCTTTTGGCTTTGGTTTTTCTCTCTCTCTCTCTCTCTCTCTCTCTCTCTCTCTTTTCTGATGTCTACCTTCTGGGGACGTTCCCGTCTACAAGCTTAAACGTGAAAATTTGGCCAAGCCTCAGAATTAGGGTTTTGAACTTTCCAACCAATTTGTGGTCAAACGAGGTGAATAAATTGAAATCTGAGGCTAACATTGGTGTCAGTATGTTTCCGGCAAGTTTTCACTGAAATTTCATCAAATTCTAAGTACTTACTATTTTTAGTAAGTGTGCAATTACAGGCAATCCTTCAGCATTTTTGAAATTCCGACAGTCATGTTGCATTCAAACACACCAAGCTGCTCGCGTGCGAAATTTGAGCTGAAACAGAGGACTTACTATTTTTAGCAGTTCAGCTTCCGGAGCCAATTTCAGGGCCTTTATGAAGAGTTTTTCAACGCATGTCTGGAGATTCCTTCTGGGTTTTCTGAGACCTTCGCGATGGTGTGACATGCAAAGCGAGATAACGACTTTTAGAATTCAGTCTTCCGGGCTTTTTTTAGGTTTGCATGTCAGCGTTTTCTTTGCATGTCTGCATATTCCTTGTGGGTTTTTCAAGAGCTTCGCAGTGATGTGACATGCAAAGTGGGATAATCACTCCTTCAGGAACTTGCTATTTTTAGCAGATGCATCCCAGCAGCCGCCTCCCAACACTTCAGAATCACGAGCTGATCACAATGCAACTGAAACGAAAACAAACGGAGATCGTTTGATATGCATGCAAGATGAATTAGGGTTTCCAGCTTCGGGACCCAAAAAGAGGGGTAAAATGTCAGAATTTTTGAAAACCAATGTAAACCACCACGATCAGCATCTTTCAAGGAGTCTGCTGGTAAAATTTGAAGGCAAACGGAGTACTTACTATTTATAGTAAGTCATTCCAGAAACAGGCTAAAAATAGAAAGTCAGCTGCATGCGCCAGTGTCAACAGGCAGGTCACGTGGTGAGGAGCGCGTCATTCGAATTTCAAGTCAATCGGAGCTGTGGAGGTCTCAAAAACAAGCAGTTACTATAAATAGTAAGCCACCTCCAGAAACATGCTATAAATAGTAGGTCAGCGCAAGGCATCAGTAGGTACAGGTCAAGCAAGTGATGAAGACCCTATGGCGCGAATTTCAGATCAAACGGAGTTGCAGAGGATGGAAAATCGGACACTTACTATTTTTAGTAGGTTGGTACAGAGGAATTAGGGTTTCCTAAATTCAAGGGCAAGACAAGACAATCATGCAAAAGCAGCATCCAGCCACGACCACCACATTTCAGGCATTCAGCACGTGAGATTTGAAGACATTCTGAGCAGTTACTATTTTAGCAAGTTGCTAAAAATAGCAGGTACAGGCAAGTATCTGACACCAGCAGCTTAATCACACCACGAAGTTCAAAACAGAGCAAAAAATCAGGCTTTTCAGAGTCAGGAGTCAATTCAAAGCACGAAATTCAAGGAACTTTCTAAAAATAGAAAGTCAGGGCAAATTAGGGTTAGCAGGAGAAAATCACCCTAAATTTGGCAAAGGGCACGAAATACATCAAGTTTGATAATTTTTCAAATCCGGCACCAAAACTTGCTATAAGAAGCTGAAGATAGATGAAAATGCTCCTAAGTCTGGAAAATTTGATGCTCCCCATGGCAAATGCGCCCAGACTTGAGAAAATAAATTGGTGAAAATTTTACTAAGTGTTAAAATTGGAAGCTCAGGGTAGATTTTGCGCCCTTGAGCTTAGAGTTGGTGAAATTTGAAGCTCAACCTGTGATTTGCGCCCCTCCAAACTCAAAGTTACCCCTCTCAAATGCACCCTTGAAGTTCAGGACTTGAAAATTCGCCTAAGGCATTAAAATTGATGCTCAAGGGGTCATATGCACCTGGCTTGAGGGAGGATGATAAAAAGTTTCTAAGGCAATCAAACTAAAAGTTCCATGGGTCAAATGCGCCCCACTTTGAAAAACTTCAAATTTGCCTAAGTGTCAAAATTGAAAGCTCCCATGGTGAAATGCGCCATTGAACTTGAAGCTGGTTGAAAAATGGTAAAGTGTTGGAAAGTGAAAGCTCCTACTCTCATTTGCGCCTTAGCTGCTTGGAGTAATAGAAAAATGGCCAAAGTGTTACAAATCTGAAGTTGACCCCTCCACAGGCGCCCAAGGACTTGGAAGGTGAAATTTCATTAAATGCTCAAAATTAGATGCTCAAAGGGTCAAATGCGCCTCAAGCTTGAAAGATGGAGTTTAAAATTTTTCTAAGTCGTTTAAAATGGAAGTAGAACCCTCCAAATGCGCCCTTGAAGTTAGTGGAAAATCTTCTAAGTATTGCAAAATTGAAGCTTGACACTCAAAATGCGCCCAAGTGCCAAGGGGTAGCTTGAAAACTTCTAAGGCAAGTTAAAATGAAAGTTCAAGGGGTGAAATGCGCCCAACTTGGAGGATAAAATTTTATCAAGTGTTCAAAATTTGAAGTCCAGACCCCTGAATGCGCCTTAATCAAAGAGGAAGGCTGAAGAATATTCTAAGTATGAAAAATGGAAGCTCCCCCCCTAAAATGCACCTGGACTTACCTGCAGAGCTTTGAAAAGTGCTAAGTGTTGAAATTGAAAGCAGAGAGGGTCATTTGCGCCTAAGGTGAGGAAGGGTCTCCAAAATATTCTAAGGCATGGAAATTAAAACCTCACCCCCCCAAATGCGCCCTTGAAGTGAGAGAAGTAAGTTTAAAAATATCTTAGGTGTTTCAAATTGAAACCTCACCCCTCCAAATGCGCCATCATGGAAGAAGTGGTTGAAAATATTCTAAGTGCTTAAAAATAAAAGCTCACAGGTCAAAGTGCGCCCCCAACTTGAAAGGAGATGAGCTAAAATATTCTTAGTGTTTAAATTTGAAGCTTGACCCTTGACTGGCACCTTGACTTCTAGGGAGGTTAGAAAATTGTTTAAGTGTTCAAAGTGAGAGTGCTACCTAGCAAATGCGCCCTGAAGAACAAGATGCATCAAAAAATTTCTAAATATTAGTAAATGGCAAGAGGACCCCCTAGATGCGCCTGACTTGTGTGAGTTAGCAAAAAAAAATTTGGCCATGTCAAATGCGCCCTACCTTGAAGAGAAATGCTTGAAGAATTTTCTAAGTAACAAGATGAAGGCACTACCCATGAATTGCGCCCAAGATGAGAAGGAAGTCAGGAAATATTTTCTAAGTGTTGGTGCAAAGTGATGAATGTTTTTCCTAAGTATTAATATTTAAAGTTTCACTTCCTTAGGAAAAATACGCCTAACTTGAAGGAGTAATGAAGTTCTCACAGGAATGAGTAAAAATGGGTGAGAAGAAGTCGGAAGATGTCAGCTTCGCAAGGATAATTAAAAGTTTTCAAGTCAGAGCAAGGAAATACGCCTGGAGTTGAAGAAGTGGATAAAATTTGATGAAAAATCATTTTTCTAAGGTTCAAAATTCAAAAAATTAAATGAACCCGTTCGTTGCATACCCATGAATTTGATGCGTTCTGAGAGAAATTTTCTTCTGGGTATTGAAGATTGTCGATGAGGAATGGATTTTAATGTCTTCTACACTTTGTCGAGGCCTTCAGGGTGAATATTTTTGATTGGCACCAGATTGATGAATTTCCTAAGGGAAATTTGAAAATTTTCTAAGGCAAGGAATAAAGCGTGTTTTCAAGATAAAATTTTCCTTGGCGGATGAATTTGAAGTTGAGAGCCTAGATATTTTTTGATCAAATTCCGGATGAAAGCATTTTTCTCGAGCCAGAGTTGAATGAAATATCAAAGTGAAGTGTGCTAGGCAGAATGCAAGATAGGTTGGAAATTTGGCTAAGGCATGATGAATTTAAACGCGAAGCTGGCTAGTGAAGACAATGAACGCTTGGAAGTTAAAGCGTGAAAATCCTAGTAAGTTGAATTTATATTATGAAATGCTCTAATTATCTTCTCCTTGCTTGTTTTGCAGGAGGAACGTCAAGACCAAGCGGTGATGACTTGAGGTGATAAAGAAAATAATCCAAGATGACATTTCAACCTCGAAGAAAAGTTGCGAAAAATGGCCAAGTATTGAGACCTAGTGACAAAGAAGGAATGTTTTCAAAAAATCAAGATGGAGAAAAGATTTGAAGCTCGAGCAAAGTTGAAGAACAACGTCAAGAAGAAGATCAAGAGTAGTGTGAACGCATTTCCAGACAAGAATCTTTTGGAAGGTGGACATTAATGGCTCATTTATTGCCCCACTCTCCATTGTGGCGGTTTTTAGTGCGAATCTTGTTTAGGGTTGAGGTGGCACAATCTGGGCCATCCAACCGATTGTAATCTGAGCCGTCCGTTGGACTTGGCCAGCTATAAAAAGGGGAGTCCCCCCTCATTTGTAATTCATTACAATTAGAAGTAGAAGCAGAGCTTAGAGATCGGAGTAGAGAGAAGAGTAGAGACACTTTAGTTGTAACATCTTAGCATAGCGTAGTTTGAAGGAGAAGGAAAGTTTTCCTTTGAAAACTTTGTAAGAGATTGTTGTGAAAACTATTGTAATAAAAGATCTTTCATTGAATGGTGAATTCATCTTTGTTATAAGTAGCTAGCGAGGTTTCTTCATCCCTTCAACTTCAAGTAGCGTAAAGTAGAGTAGTTTTCATTTTCATGCAAGTAGATGTTAGTTGTGGACTTGTGGAGTCAATCGAGGCAACTTCATTTTTATCCATACCACTAGCAGCTTGTTGACGGCAAGTTTGCCTTGTGTGGTCGACTGGAAAACTTTATAAACTTAACTTCGATTATGGTTCATGTGTTTGTATGCGTCGTTCTGATGGTACTTGCATGTTGAATTATAATTTGAAAACCTCTTGTCACTCCCTTGAAGATTGCACCGACTTTGTGTAAGTTGTCCAATGTGAGGCGGAGCAGAGTCTGGTCGAAGTCTGTCAAGATTAATCCCACGTCCCATCCTTAGATAGAACGTAAACTTCTTAGGCCCTACACTCTTTTAAATTCAGTTCATTCCTGGTTAGAATTAGGAAACTTGTGCTCACTTGCTAAATCATTCGAACCACGCGAAAGCCCTTAATCTACTGTCTGTTGTCAGCTGTCGAACAATTGTGTAAGTCCCCTTGAAATACCAGCAAATCACATCAAGCCAATTGAGCCTATTCGCACTGAAAGAACCTTGGAGTTGAACGCACGAACTCTCTCGCATTCTTAGCGTGCTGGATACTTTGATCAAGAGAGAATAGGGTAGTCATTGGCGACTTTATTCTGCATTGGTGCGGTCACGAAAAACACATCAACACGGCCATACACCATTCCAACTGATGTACAGTAAGGAAGTGGTCGTACCAACAGAGTACATGGTACCAAGCTTGCAAATAGCAGTGGAAAATAGACTTGGCAATACAGAGAGTTTGAAAGAAAGATTGTTTGAGTTAAACAAGCTTGATGAACAATGAGTACTCGCACAATGGGCTACGGAGGTAATGCAAAAACGGAGAAAGTTCTGGCATGACAAACACCTCTGATAGGAAAATTTCCAGCCGGGGCAATTAGTCCTCAAGTATAACGGTCGTAATAAACTAAAGCCCAGTAAATTCAAAATGAGGTGGTTGAGGCCATTTAAAATCTGAGAAGTTGAGGAGAACGGAGCCATCAAACTAGAGAGACTAGATGGAACTCTATTGAAAGATCCTATCAACGGGTCAAAACTAAAAATATACAAGGAGAGAAGGGAAGAACTAGTCACAATCAATATGCTCGGATATGCAACCAAAGAGGATTGGCTAGTAAGGGGGAACAAAACGATGGAAGAACAAGACTGGAAAGTAGGCAGAAGCCAATATGTTGCAGAGGAAGACTCGACCGCACCAGGCGAAGAAAAGCTAGTCGAGGAAAGGCTTGCCAGAAATAGAGTAGAGGGTATTGGAGTGCCTCGGGTCCATAAACACTTGACCAATGCATTGTTCGGGTCACCCGCCCTCTAGAGAAGGGTACGGGGTCATTGGAAATACCAAACACCCTACAAAGGTGAATGGACAGGGTACATATCTTAAGAACTAGTTGAGAAAGCACAGAAGGAGAAAGAGGAGAAAGCGGAAAGAGAAAGAAAGGAAAGAGAATAGACCAAAAGCGAAGAAGAAGAATGGTGGGCGAAGGCTAGAACGAGTACTCAAAGAAAATTGGACCATGTCTCAAACCGATGATGATGACGGAAGATAAATTCATCGGTGCTCAGATGGACAGATACAATGACAACTTAGCCAAATACACCAGAGACAATGGTCAAGAGCCACCCACACTGGTGACCTCGTATAGATTGTGGTGAGTAATACCAAATCCTGTGGGCCTGCCAACCGTGCACAAAGAAAACATCACCTGGTACCAAAGATACAGTGTACAATATGTGGATGGGAGTTACAAAGGTATGGGCCCCACGCCATTGGTCGACAAAAAAATTTATTTACAATACTTAGGTACATGCTATGAGGAGGAATGCTATAAGAGGCCAGTTTTCTTGTAAATGGCAATAGGCCTCAAAAATCAAAGTACGAGGAAACAGGAGAAAAATGGAAAAAAGGAAAGGTGAGGAAAGAGAATAAAAATTGCAAAAAACAAAAAATGAATGAAACGGAGTCAAGAATTCAAATATTGTAAAGGTGAATTCGAAAAATGGGAAAAATGAAAAAATAGAAAAAATAATGAAGGAGAAAAAGAGAAAAGTGAAAAAAATTGGAGAAAAGTAGAAAATTGAGATGGGGGAGACAAAATGGAAAAAAGAGAATTATTGCAAAATTAAAAAATAAAATAATAAAATATTGATAAAACTGAAAAAAGGGAAAAAATTAAAAGTTGTGAAAAAAGTAAGAGTACGGCGAGGGGAGAAAGAGGAACCGCACGATTGCATAAGACCCCACACCATACGGACAGAGAAGTGCGAGGTACAGGAGATTAGCAAAGAAGATACAATACAATAGTGCACAGGAAACGGGCAAATCACACGGTACGAGGAACGAGCAAAGCACACGACATGCAGACTTCACACGGTGTATGGACTTCACATAGCGTACGAACACAACAAGACAATCAGCACACCGTCTAGTACCCACAAGAGAGTAGGCATCGAACGAGATAAGAGAGAAGGAGAAAGCAACGTACGAAAATGTCAAGGGGTACGACGTGTAGAAGAGATTGGTGTGTGGAGGATTTCTTGGCATCCCATATGGTTCCAAAGCAACAATAGACAAGAGACATACAAAAATCAAGGCATACAGATTAGGAAGTGGGTTGTACGGAAATTGAAACAACAAACTAGTAAAATAATAAATGTAATATTAATGCTCAGCTTAGCATTTTTAGGTAAATTAGTTGTTTAATGATTTATTTTTATGCTCTCTTGTAACGCCTCTGTCATGCATGACGACTTTCCTATCTTTAGCTCATGTATGCAAACGTTTCTCTTGCATTCTGTAGTTTCCTTTTTTTAGTCTCTGCATCGTCTCATGCATTCACCTTCTTGGCATGCATTTATTCTTCTATATAAGGAGTTTTTCTCCTTTTGTAAGTATATATTATTGAATAATATCAATCTGATAATTTAACAAACAAACATGGTATCAGAGCTCATCGAGCCTAGGTAGTTGTTTTTTCGATGGCTATTTTTCATTTTTTTTTGGGAGCAACTTTCAGGTTGTTCTTTTGTATTTGGGCGCGTCCTTCTTGCTCGTGTTATGTGCAGATTTGCGTCACTTTAGGGCCGCAATTCTAAGTCCTCTGTGGTCGCATTTGTTTCTGGTTCTTCCCTTGTTCACGTTCGTTCTTCTGTTCATGTTTTTGGATGCATTTTCTGGCTGCGTTTTCACTTGTTTCTTGGCGCGATTTACAGTTGTCTTGGAATGCGTTTTTCATCATCGTTTTTGACACGATTTTGAGGGTTTCGAAGCCCGTTTATTTCTTTTTTTGCTGGAGTTTGTTTTTTCTGTGACCAATGTGTGTCTCTTCGCCTGTGATTTGCACTCGCATTTTTTGAACACCAGACGACCACCTTTATTTACTCTCGACGGCTCTCTCTCTATTTCCAGTCGAAATTTTATTCCGAGTATACATTATTTGTGGGTTTTTCAACGTCTGAAGTGTTCGTGGTGGTTTTTTGATTTCATGATAGCTTAAAAAAAATTTGGAACCAGTTTTGACAAATTTTCTGGGAAATAAAAAAAAATTGAAAAGAGTTTTCAAAAAATTCTTAAAAATTTAAAAGAGTTCTGAAATTTTGGTCTTTCAGAAGTTTTTTGAATCTTACTTTTAGAGTTTTTGAGGGTTTTTCTAAAAAAATCTTAAAATTTCTGAGCCTCTTTTTCCAACGATTTTTGAAAAATCAGGTGTTGTGCCAACTAATTGTCCAGTGTTTTGCCAGTTGATCATAGAGTTACCTCGTTTTTTGTACTTTGGAAAACGGGAGGGATGGCAACTTTGTCCAATGTTATCTTGGAAACTTCGCAGAGGTTCAATGGAAAGAATTACAACACATGGAAGCAAAGGATGCTTACTACCTTTGAGTACCGATGTCTGGATGTGCTTGTTCTAGGTACAGAAGTTCATCCCACTACTGCTGGGAAGGATCAGGACAAGTATGATGGAGGTAATAGGGAGGAAATCATGCTTCTTAAATTATCTATCACCGATGAGATGTTACCAGAAATACCATCTGGTAAATCTGCTGCAGAGATCTAGAAGCATTTGAAAGATCTTCATGAGACCTCAAACAAGGGAAGGGCTTTCTTTCTAAAGAATATGCTTTTCTCTATTATGATGGATGACCAAGTGTCTTTGTAGGAGCACTTCATGAAAATAAAAAATATTTGCAATCAACTGGAGGCCATTGGTCGTACAATGGAAGAGGACATGGTGGTGATCAATTTGAAGAGTTTGCCACGTTCCTACGAGCACTTAATCAACAAAATGCTCAACATTACATCCACCAATGTTGACTTGAAGTTTGATGAACTATGCAACAAGCTCTTGCAGCAGGATAGGTGGAGGAAGCAGTTTGGGAGCAGCCGTGAGTCTCCTAGTGTTGAACAAGCATTTACTGCCAAGGACGTTGGCAAAGGCAAGTCCACTCACCAGAAAGGATGAGATGATTCAAAGAACTCCAAGAAGAAGTCTATTACTTGCCATTACTGTAGGAAGATTGGTCATATACAGAGATATTGCAAAAAACGGTTGGCTGATGAGAAGTCCAACCAAGAAGCGTCTCAGCAAAGTTCTCCAGTGGCAAAGCAAACTGAGCAGAAGGAGTTTGCATACTATGCATTTTGATGACCAGCACAATTTAAGTAGACCTAGTTTTTGTTTGTACGATGACCATTAAGGGAGGGTATTAAAATAATAAATGTAATATTAATGGTCATCTTAGCTTTTTTAGGTAAATTAGTTGTTTAAACATTTATTTTATGCTCTCTTGTAACGCATCTGTCATGCATGACAACTTTGCTATCTTTAGCTCATGCATGCAGACGTTTCTCTTGCATTTTGTAGTTTGCTATTTTTAGTCTTTGCATCGTCTCATGCATTTGCCTTCTTGGCATGCATTTATTTTTCTATATAATGAGTTTTTCTCCTTTTGTAAGTATATATTATTGAATAATATCAGTCTGATAATTTAACACAAACACTTGCAAGAGACATACAGCTTGGAGAAGGAAGTGAGTGGAAGGATGCCAATACCATAACATCCATTGTCTTAAATCATTCAGCGCCAACAAAAATTAAAATTAAGTCTTGTCATTTTCAGAGGAAACTAAGTACTAGAAACATAGATGTTGGTGGTAGCAGTAAGGGAAAGAAGCCATTATACAGATTGCAGGAGGGAAAGCGTATAAAGGAAAGAATGACAATGTCACTGCCAACTCTCTCACCTACGAAAGCCTCACAAGAAGTGAGTGCAAAACTTGTTGGCAAGAGAATGTTGCAGACTATCCAATGAAGCAGGCACTACAACACATAGTTTTCATAATCGCAAGTTAATCGCCGAGTAGACGATTAATCGCCAGAATTTTTTCAAAATGACTAAATCCTACTTTTACTCGCCAAATGCTACAGTAACATTAATCGCCGATTATTTTAGGGCAATCGCCAAAAAAAAATGGCGGATAATCGCCATGGAGTTTCTGGAAAAGTTGCCGCACTTTTTTCCCTAGTTTTGGCGCCGAAATTTCTATCTTGTCACGCGTTTTTCACCGCGCCTTTTCTTTATAAAGCGTCGATTTTTTGTCTTGTTTGCACAGAAAGATTTCCCCATCCATTTCCGCGCGATTGAGGCTTCATTTTCAGCGCAAGCACGACGGTTTAGGCATCGCAATTTTCTGCGGAAGCTCCAAGTTAGGGTTTCAAATTTTTTCCTCTGTTTTCATGGCTTTTTTCATGCGAAAATCTGGTGTTCGGGTTCCTTCTCAAATTCGTGGTTTTTTTCATGCCTCCATGATTCCATCGCTCTGAGTCAGGTCATGAATCTGAGTTCATTATATTTAATAAAATGTCTGAAGTTAACTATTAAGTTTATTATTTAAATTTTATTTATATGCATTATTATATATAATAATAAATATGTTACTTCCATATTATATAATATATATATTTTTTATTCATAATATATTAAATTTTTAAATTTAATATTATGAATCAAAAAAATATATATTATATAATATAGAAGTAACATATTTATTATATAATAATCAATAATGTATATAAATAAATAATAAAAAGCAAATATACTATGTTCCCACTGATTCTGCATCGTGGGACTCACACTACTGGTGACCACCAAGCTCTTAACGCTTCATGCAATTAGGCACTGCAAGTGACGCATCACATGTGCCACATATATATGATTTTTCTACCTGTCATTATATATATAGAGAGTGGAAAAGAAAGAGGATATGTCAGACAATCAATACTTGATGGGAATCAACACAAAGCAACCCATGAGAGAGTAGGCAAAGTACTAAACCAGCACAAGAAAATGACACAAAGCCCTATAAAAATGGCCATGATCAAAGCATAAACAAAAACCATGGTCTTAATTAACATGAAATATCCAAATCTAATGTATCCGTAAGTCTCAAAGTTCAAACATGAAAATCAAAATGATTAAATATAATTATTATGAAATTAAGCCCATTCAGCTGAAGAACTGCTGTGTTCCACCTGCAAATCAGTCCTGCTTCCACTATCATCCTCTCGCAAGAGTGGAACTAAAAGATTTAATATTTAGTCTTTTTCAGACTTTAGCCCAAACAATTAAAACATTAAACAGTTGGTGGGCCCTGCACGAAGGAACTAAACCTTTAAAAAATCATTTTAAAATTGTTTTTTAATATATTTTGACTTAGATCAGAGACTGCCAGTCCTAATCCGGGTTCCCACTAGATTGGGACGGGAAATGCTCTGTCTCTTTAGAAAGGAAGGAACGCTTCAAGCAAGCTCAATAGGATTTTGCATTTCTGGGACGGGCAGGGTCGCCCCTTATGGCCCACACTCCTCGTCCCCCCAGGGATCTTACTGTGACTGGGGATCTTGTGTTTTAAAGGACCATTCCCCGTAACATAGAAATATATGTATTATTATTATTTATTTATATACATTGGTTGCACATACATATTATCACTATCTATATTATATAATTAATAATATATTCTTTGATTCATAATATATTAAATTTTACTATATTATGAATAAAAATATATATTATTAATTATATAATATAGATAGTAATATCAATTTCAAATATGTATATTATTAATAATGTATATAAATAAATAATAATATATTACTATCTATAAAAAAAAAATTATTCAAAATTATCGAACTTAATATATTATGAATCAAAACAAAAAATATTATAGATAGTAATATATTTACTATTAATAATGTATATAATTTGCCTTTTGGCTTGTTAAGATGGGATTATAATATTTATTTTTAACTTCACAATGTACATACTCTGCAAAAATAATGTACATATTCTACAAAAAAAACGATTTTATATGATTTTCGTTGATAATGAAGCCATGAAATCAGATGTCATATGAGATTGAAAACTATAGTTGTTGGGCTGTGAATGTGATGATTCAAACTCAAAGTAACAATGAAACTTGAAAGTTTATAACTTAATAGATTTCTAGTTCTGCTTATTAAACCCTCCAACTGAATATTTCATAATAATAATCTGCTGCTCCCACCTGCAAATTTGCAACAGTCAATAGGGTTAGGAGTTAGGAGTTAGGATTGCAATGCCAATTTGAAAACAAGTAAATTAAATCAAATGTGTATCTAACAAAAAATACAAAATTACAAATATAAGAATGAAAAAACTGAAATTAGATAATGATTGTCAATTTGTCATTGATTAAAGTTAAAAAATTAGTTGATTGTTCTTTTGTACTAGATTTGTTACAACTTACAACTTCTAATATATTTATTATTCAACTTCTAATATTGTAGGTTAATATTCAATCACAATGGCATCCGCCTCTGCATCTGCTTCGGACTCAGTTGGAACAAGTGTCATTGAAAGGAGACCCCCTGGTAGCCGTGATCCTACTTGGAAACATGGTTATTACGGGTCGATACCAGGCAGTGTTATTTGTACTCATTGCAAGAAGAAGATTAGTGGAGGCATCAATCGCCTCAAATACCATCTTGCTGGTATTCCTTGTCGTGATTCAAAGGAATGTGAAAAAGCCACTTTAGAGGTGAAACACGAGATGTTAGATGTTCTTGTAGCACTTGAAGAAAAAAAAATTGAGAGGGAAAAAGCAAAAGCAGCCATGCAAACAGCCATTGCTCCGAATTTGGCTGAAGATTCTGAAGAGCTTATGCAAACTCAAACCATTGCGGGCTCTAGTCGTGGTCCAGGTATACGTGCTGGTCGCAATACCCCATCCACTTCTTCCGCTTCGAGCAAATTCTAGTTTTTTGTGCCTAGAAATATTCAAGGATCACAACCTTCATTGGAAGCAACTGGGTGGAATAAGAAGGTGCACAAAGAGGCAGACAAGGCTTGTGCAAGTTTTTGGTTTTATAACAATCTTCCCTTCAATGTGGCAAGGAGTCCATATTGGGAGTGTTTGGTGACAGCATTGACAGTTGCAGGAAAAGGGTACAAGGCCCCTACTCCAAGGGATCTAAGTGGCAAGTTACTTGAAGATGCTATTGTAGATGCAAAAGGAATTGTGGAAGAAGAAAAGAAGAAATGGCAAAAGTTTGGATGCTCAATTCTTTCAGATGGCTGGACAGATGGAAGAAACCGCACACTTATCAATTTTATAGTGGCTTCCAATGGTGTGATGGTTTTTCTAAAGTCAATTGATGCCTCCAACATAATAAAGAATGCAGAAAATTTGAGCTTGATGTTGGAGCAGGTTGTTTTAGAGGTGGGCATAGAAAATGTTGTCCAAGTTGTTACTGACAATGCAGCAGCATACGTGGCAGCTGGTAGATTGCTTCAAGCGAGGCATCCAACAGTTTTGTGGACCCCTTGTGCAGCTCATTGCCTTGACCTTCTTTTGGAGGATATAGGAAAAATTGATTGGGTGAAACCAATTGTAGAACAAGCAAGAGACATAACAAAATATATATATAATCACCCATGGGTTCTTCAATTGATGAGAGATCACACCAAGGGGAAAGAGCTTGTGCGATCAGGTGCTACAAGGTTTGCAACTAATTTTCTAACATTGCAAAGTATCACTGGTTTATTGACTTCCTTGAAGCAGATGTTTGTGAGTCAACCATGGGTAGACTCAACTTACTCAAAGAAGGCTGATGGAGAAAAGATTCAAGCAATAATCTTTGATAGTCAATTTGGAACTAGAGCATTAGAGATTGTCAAGGTAACTTCAACTCTAATGAATTTTCAGATTGAATCCTTTATTCTTAATTTAAAATTCTATAAGTATTGTGTTTCATTGTAAGGTGTAATTTAAATTTGGTTCTACTTTGTACTTTATAGGTGACTGAGCCATTGGTGAGGGTCTTGCGCTTGGTGGACAGCGAGAAAAATGTGATGGGATATCTTTCTGAGGCAATGGATAGGGCCAAAGAGGCCATCCAACACTATTACATGGGGGATGCAAATAGATTTACCCCTATTTGGGAGATCATTGATCAAAGGTGGAACAATCAACTCCACCAACCCATTCATGCAGCAGGCTACTTTCTCAACCCCAAGTTCTACTTCTCTTATGGCTTCACGAATGCTAATGGGGAGGTTATGGAGGGTCTATTCACATGTATTGAAAGGATGACACCTGATTTTGAAGTGAAAGACCTCATCCTTCTAGAGTTGCAAAAATATAAGAAAGCTAGGGGGCCTTTGTTTTCTTCCAAATTATGTGAACAAGGAAGAGAGATCCAAACACCAAGTAAGAAAAAGTGAAGCCTTATATCTTGCAAGTTATGAATTATAATTATTATTACTTATTACTATTGTTTTATAATTTTATTAATATTTACAAAAACTTGAATATCTTATTGTAGGTTCTTGGTGGGAAGATTGGGGTGGAAGAACCCCAAATTTGCAAAGGCTAGCCCTTCGAATTTTGTCTCAACCTTGTAGTTCTTCTGGCTGTGAACGGAATTGGAGTTTGTTTGATGCCATTCACATGAAGAAGCATAATAAGTTGACTCAACAACGCCTCAATGATCTTGTTTTTGTTCAATATAACCTTCGCCTTCGCATAAGAAAGGTGCATGACCAATCAGAAGAGCTCATTGATTTGGATAAGATTGATCCATACAGTGATTGGACCGTGCAGGATGATGAGGCCTCCTTGTTTGCCGAGGATGAGATTGCTGATTTCGAGAGGCAAGCTATGGAGGATTTGCCTGCAGCAAAAGCAGGGGAGATTGCAGTGGATGACATTGATGTGGTGGAGGAGCCATTGCCACCTACCAACATGGTGGAGCCACTTCCACGATCTTCTACGGCAAGCAGGGAGCCAGAATCGAGTGCAAGGACCATACCCTCTACCCCCCAATTTTTCTCTAGGTTGGGGAAGAGGAAATTGTAATTTCCTAGATATGAAATTTATGATGATGATTTTCAAATACAATCATCATAAATTCATTATAGTTATTGGTAGTTTTACTATGCGGCTTCGTATAATGATGCCATTTTGTAATCCATATGTATTGAACAATGAAATTTTATATAAAACACTCCCTCATGATTTTTAGACTCATTTGATGCATTCTAGAATTGAATTTTGCAAAAAAAATGTGTTTTTATACAAAATTTTGCTACTTTTTAAGTTGCCGAGTATTTCCCGAGTATTTCCTGAGTCAAAATTTTTGGGCCTGCCAAGTACTCTCCGATTCCGAGTATGTAAACTATGCTACAATATGCCCAGGTAGACAAAGTTGCACAATGCCCTTTCTTCAATTCAAGGGATTTTGAACCCTACCTAAAAGTAAAGGTAACAAATTACAACCAGCATGCACACAAAAGTACTATTGAATATATGGGATGTTCAGTTACTATTTCTTTCCAGCCAAATGATTTCCAAAGGGTTTTTGGAATACTTGCATCTGGCACAATAATAGCAAAGCCAACAACAAAAATGGGGCCAAAACAGAAAGAAAAAATAATTAAAAGAATTTGTATGCAAGATTTGACATTGAAAGAAAAAAGACACAATCTTGAATGCAAGTGCCAAGGGGTTACAAAAACAAATGTTGGCCAATGCTAATTGAAAATGTCTCATGGATCTCATCAAATGTAGGCTAACAGGGTCAAGCAAGGCATCAGACATTGCAACTTGGATGGTCAATTACATGTTCGGGTTGAGTAAAGGAAAGATATACAATTGGACCCATTACTTGTCTTAGCAAATAAGGGAGTTTTTGGCATATAAACATAAGGCGTTTTACATGACCTAGCATGCTATTGCGTTATTTTTTGGATGCCTTGTACACCCAAGTGCCCGGCACTAAGTTGGGTAAGGTTCCAGCAAGCCACTAATTATGACAACTCGTGGCCAACCATGTTTCATTGGACCACCCTGGATGCACAGGTAACATCAGGTGAAGAAACCAAAATAGGCAAAAGAAAGAGGAAACAAAAAGAGGAAGAGAGCAGTGATGAATGCGAGCAAATAGTTATATCCTCGTCCACGGCCAGTACTACACGTGGACACGCACTCGACCGAGATCATATCCTTTGAAGTTGAGACTCAAGCTTTGGTTCTAGCGGACGCACAAGCAATAGTAACCTAGGGGGCAATAGCAATCGAGGGGACAAGAACAGAAAAAGATATAGTAGCAACCGCCACCAC
Source organism: Sequoia sempervirens (assembly GCA_007258455.2). NCBI lineage: Eukaryota > Viridiplantae > Streptophyta > Pinopsida > Cupressales > Cupressaceae > Sequoia > Sequoia sempervirens. The sequence continues at coordinate 13,938 of VDFB02222466.1, read as the reverse complement.
CCCTCTAGCATCACCGACAGCAACAAGAGTAGAGACGCCTCAGATTGATAGCTGGCTGGAACTACTCAGCTCCCCCATTCAAGTAAAGGAGATGGAGATGGTTACAGAGGAGCCCGAGGTTGTGCCATCTATGGCCAAGAGTATACAACTAGTCACCACATTGTTGATCACTACACAGCCACTCACTCCTACAAAACCAATACATGTAGCAAAAGTAAAGGAGCCAACAAATGCACAATTGGTGGAGGACATCCCTCCAAATGATATGATGCCAGTCGCAACCCCTACGCTACCCCAGTCAGCAACCCCTGTTTCTTCAGAAGAATAGTCGAGTGATTTGGAGGGAAGAATAATAGAAATTCCCAAACCGGATAGAGTAGACCCCATGGGGACTATTGAGAGGTATCTTCAAAGCTTAGAGCCTATAGCAGCGTTTATACAAGAAGTGTTGGATATTACCAAGCAGCTAGACCGTAGCCATTCCCCAATAGCCTGGCAGGAGGCCCAAAGAATTTCAAAATTTATGGAGACACATTTTGAGGAGTTCACCAACATTTTTATATCATGAGGTCGGCCTAAGATCGAGACTCCACAGATGCTAGCGGCTTGGTACCCCACCAGGCCTACATTCCAGGGGAGACATGCAGCTTAACAACACACTTATTCGCCATGGAGAAGGCATACCAAGAGCTGTTTTATGGGTTAAAACAGCAAGAGGCATCTAATTTTCGATTGAACAATAAGGTTGATGAAGCTATAGCTATATCCCAGAAAGTGTGTGTAGAGGCTGACTCTCTTACTCATCATTTTCGAAACCAACTTCATCAGCAAACTCAACTCACAAAGAGATTGAAAAAGAAAAGGTGGCAGCCAAGGATAAGGAGTTGATGGAAAAGGATAAACAGATTTAGGCCCTAGAGGTAGAGATGGCAACTCAGCTGGAAGCAAAGGACAAGGAAATCAAGAGGATCAACCATCACCTGAAAGAGGTTGTGCACATGGTGCCAAAGAGGAGTTGAAGGAAACACATCACCTAAAGCTAAGGACTGAAGAAGTATACCAGCTCCGACAACTTAGCACTCAAACTCCTACTCCAACTTCCTCAGTTCATCCAGCTCCAAGGATGTCATCTCAACCATCCTCTCATTATAATTAGTATACTATGTAGTTGTCTTCCAATTTTTGTAGTAGTCGTCTAGAAGACGACTTGTTTTGTGGGGGCGATAATGTAGTCAGCCATATCATAATTAATTAAGTTGTTAGTCAGCCAAACAATAGTACATAAAATAAGTAAATAATACTTGTGCACAGCATTAGATTAATATGAGTTGTAATCAGGAAACTAATCCCCGACAGTTGGGTAGTTGTAGCGAGCCGTTGCCGATGGTTGGTGTCCTCAACCAACATCGGCCGGCTATATATGTGATCATTCCACTGTAGTCGGGACCTGACATTATGATTTATGATGTCCTTGCTATTATCTAATGAATGAATCCAATGCTATATTATGTGCAATCATTGTGTAACTGATATGTTTCTTAATTGTTACTGTACATTCTCGTTTACTCCATGTTCATTGGTTAAACCACTTAGCGAGTAAACACATTTCACCTTTGACAATTCCATTCCTTACAATGCTCAAGTCCCACAACCATTGCTTACAGTTGATTTTTTATTGTTTATTAGTTATGATTGTGCACAAGATCAATATTGTGTTTATATGTAGTACAAGTTATTGATATTTTTTTAGGATCAATAAAGAAGGGCAGCATATTGTGTTTATATGTGGTAAGGTTATATTGATGTTTTTTGTATTTTCTGATTTGTGAAAACTGTAATGAAACTAATATGGCATATAGAACAGCAAATGTCCACTCCAGTTAATGCTAATCAACAATAATTAATAGCAGAAATAAACAAAGGAAACCCTTATACGTCAAAACATCATGGATATTGCAGTAGACCTAACAGTAAATATTGCTGATATAAATATGGAAACCCTCATATGCCAAACATAATCAATTATGACAGCAGATCTGAATATTAATGGCTGATTTAAACATGGAAACCCTCATACATTAGAATAATGAATGTTGATTTAATTAGATAGCAGGAATCAACAGCAAAGTTATTTATGACAACAGCAATTAAAACCCCTCAAACATCACTGAGAACATTAGAATTAGATCTGCAACTTATAGCAAATATATTTTATTCCTTGCGACAGTAAACAACAAGATCTACTCACAAATTGACTGTATAATCTGAATATTGATAGATATTGATGCAAGGTACAGCAACTACCCTTAAAAAATATTATCAAAAACATAGTTGGAAAACTCAGACTCGGCAATAACTTGACAAGCCCAAAAATTTTAAAAACTTGGGACTCTGCAAAAACTCGGCAAATTTATCAAACATTTGAAAATACATAATTTTTTTAACTATTCTTCAAAAACACACATATATACTAAATTTGTAGAGCATATTACTGATTTCATCATATATAAATCAAAATTAGAGTTTAATACATATCATAGACCAAAATACAAGTTCAACTTTTGAATACATATGAACTTCAAGTTTCGGTATCAATGAAAATTGTATATCATAAATTTCTTCTACGACTAACTCAAAAGCTTTTGTTGCCGTTGTGTGGGTGTTGCTGAAATAGATGGTATAGGTGCAATATCCTCAATAGGTGCCTCAACAGGTATCTCAATAGGTTCCTCATCCATAGTGATAGGATCAAGCTATGTATGTGAGGAAACTACCTCTGTTGGCTGACCAACCTCACCTTCTACCTCCTCATATGCTACCACTTCCGCTTCCCATTCAGCCTCCTCCCTCTCCAATTCAGCTAACTCATCATCACTTAACCATGGTTCCACATCAACCTCTCAGACTCAGCAATCCAATCTAAGTATTGATCAATGTCATCAAGCTCAAGTGCTTCATGTGAACCCTACCCTTGTACCTTCTCATGCAACCGAAGGTTGTACCGCACATACACAAGGTCATTCAAACGCTTTTGAGTCAACCAATTGCGCTTCTTTGTGTGAATGGCCTCAAAGACACTCTAGTTGCACTCACAACCAGAAGCACTACAAGGTTGAGATAAAATGTGAATGGCAAGCTTTTGAAGATTAAGCGTTGTGGCACCATAATCTTCCCACCACAAATCTACAAGGATAACAATTGTCATTTTATAACTTAGAAAGGATTTTAATAAACATAAAAATTAAAATAAATGGTAAAATAATATCAAACACATGAATTTGTTACCTAGTTGTAGGGTGTCTCTCCTACGAATGCAAAAATTCGAAGAAAACAATGCCCCTTCGGCCTTCTTATAGCTCTATAGCTCAAGTATGAGATCTCAAAGGTCGTCGTCATCAACCAATCTCTCAATACATGTGTTGAGACAAACAAGAACCTTTGCATCTGCTTTGAAATTAGGAGAGAAATAAAGCTTGGGGTTCAAATAGTAGGCAACAGCATGAATATGTTGGTGGGGTTGTCAACTCCACCTCCAAGCAATTATGCGCCATATGGGTTCATATTTGGTCTTGTTTAACCCATACAAATGTTGAATTGCCTCTTTGGCCTTATCCATAGCCTCATATAGATACCCCATAGGGTTTTGATCCTCATCCACCAATCATATAACTCTAACCAACGGTTCTGACACCTAAAATATAAAAAAATTAACAAAATCAGCAAGTTGTAATATTAGAAAATAAAAAAATAAATCATCAATCAAAGTTTAAGACCTTACATTGATGATCTCCTCCATTAGTTTGTCAAATCTATCATAAAAAATGGTCTTCATGACCTTCTATGCTTCAGCCTTCTTGCAATAAGGACTCTCCAACCATCTTTCACTCACAAACATGTGCTTGAGGTTGGGGAATGTAGCTAAAATACTCTGCAAGGTGAGGAAATTGGTAGCAAAGCGTGTGACTCTTGATCGCACGAGATCCTTACCATCATTGTGCTCTCTCATGAGACTTAGGACCCATGTGTGGTTGTAGATGTACTTCATGATATTCCTTCCGTCTTCAACCACATCCTTCACCCAACTTAGTTTCCCTATGTCCTCAAGGAGCAAGTGGTAATGTCCCCTTTTTAGCAAGCATCAGAGTTTGGAGGGAGCCTATCATCTGGTCCTTGTAGGCTAATAATGGTGATTAGAGGGCCTAATTTTGGAGATATTTGGTTCTTCAGTTGGCAATTTGCAATGTTTGTCATCTCCAAATCATTGGTATATTCAAAGACTATGTTATTCAGGGTTTTTAGGCTCTGCTTGTATGTACTTACTATTTATAGTAAGTCAGTGAGTTGTTAGAGGGCTACCTTAGTATTTATAGTAAGGCACCCTGGTGAGCAGAGAATTCAATGGGCTACTTCTTGGCGCTGGCAGAATTGATTTATGAAGTTTATTATTGGAGTTATGGTATTTAATTATTATTAAAGTTATACTTTAATGATAATTAATTAATTATTAAAGTGCCCATCATTAAATGTCTTATTGACTTTATTATAAAGGGGTTATTTAATGTTATAGAGTCATGTTATATATGTGCTAGATATGGGCACCCACTTGAGGGATATTATAAAGTGACAAAAGCAAATAAGTTATATTATTTTTAATGATTAAATGCCTCACGGGAAATCGTGCCATTTAGGAGAGGATATAAAAGGATTCAAAAAGCATTTCAAGGCATTCTTGATCACTCTTTCAATACTTGGCTTTTGTTGCTTTGGCATTTGGAGGTGAAACCAAGGGTTTTGCTGCAAATCAGTCTTGGAGAACGTGGTATCTCTTGGATAGTGCATCCCATAGGTGTGAGAGATCACCCAAAGGTTGCGTTTACAACTGGCTTTACATCAGAAGTCAAATTGAGCCTATTTGGAGTGTTTATCATCAAAAGATTCAAGGGTTTGTGGAGTAGATTTTCAGTTTGTTGAAGACACATTCATTGGAGCTCTTTATTTGCTTATAGCATTAACTTCTACAACCAAGTGGGCCTCTAGAGGCTGTACCGTCGTTATATGTTGGGTCATACTATTGTTAATAGTTGGGGCGTGTGGATTAGTGACCAAAACACCTAAGGATTTGGGCCCTATTCATCATCAATAGGGGTGTCTTGATTATTGTTTCCAATCAGCACGGGTTTAGAGGTGGAGAAAGCATCTTTTGTGATAGGCGTTGGAATTAGTGAGGGTTGCAGATGCTGATTATTTTATATCAGATTTCCAGAATCTTACTTTAGCTTTCTGGGTATGATGTCTAATGATTTCCCAAGCATTTTATGAAGAACTGAATTGAATACATTGTAATTGCAAGCTATAATAAATTGGATTGGAATCATTCTAGCATTTACCATCAGTACTTCATTCATCTTGCATTTGTATGTATTTCTTTGCATTACCTGGCAATATATCATCAAACCACAAAAAACTACAAAACCAAAAAACAATCGGAAAGGCAGAAATTTATTAGTAGATATCTCACCTGGGGTGGGATACTACACAAGTCAAGACAATGGGCAGCACAAGGGCTCCAAAATAATGTTGAATGCCTCGCTTCTAGAATTGTACCGATTGCCACATATGCAACTAGATTGTCGATCACAATTTGAATGACATTTTGAACTCCCACTTCCATCACCACCTCATCCAACATGTTGCACAAGGTCTCTACATTTTTTATTTCATTAGAGGCATCAACTGATTTTAGAAATACCAATTGTCCCCTTGAAGCCACTAAAAAGTTGATGAGTGTTCTATTTCTGCCATCCGTTCACCCATCAGATAAAATGGTGCAGTCTTTCTTTTCCCAAATTCTCATTTGTTCCTCCACTAGTCGGCGTGTGTTTTGGACCTCATTCTGCAATAATGGCCCACTCAATTCATGATGACTTAGGGCCTTGAACCCCTTACCTACCACGGTCAATGCATTGACCAGCTGTTCCAAATAAGGACTAGAAGAAACATTGAATGGAATATTATTGTAATACTAAAATCTCACACATGCCAACTTTGCCTCATTTTGCAACTCTCTATTCCATGCAGTACCTTCCAATGAAGGTTGTGCATTAGGAGTATTACATGGAACAAAAAAACTAGAACTGTAGCTTCCCACACTTCCTGATCCTCGCATCCATGGCTGAATAGAAGATGAGCCCCCATATCTCTCTGTGACCCTGTAAAACTAAAATCTAGGATTGGGGCTGCCATTGCCTCTGTTATTCTCTTTTTATCTACCTTCCTTTGCTCGAATGTTGCAAGGAGTGCTTTTTCCTCCCTCTCAACCTCTTCAATAGTGTTTTCACATGGTCTAACATCTCAGCAAGGGATTCGTGCAAGGTGGTATTTGAGTCGGTTCATACCACCATTGATAGACCTAGTGCAATGAATGCAAACAACCTCTCCTCGCACTACACCTGGTGTTCCATGTTTCCAGCAAGGATCTCTTGGTTTGCCACCACTCCTTTAACTTGTAGAAGCCATATTCTTTTAGCAAAATACAAATGAAACCTAGCAAAACAGAGACAACATCAAAAATTAGTTACAAAGTCATCCATATTCTGTCTTTTGAAATTCTTTATTAATTAAGACTCGTTAAAATGCACTAGTCTGAAAAATGCCATTGGTTTGTGGTTTGTACTTTGTACTTTGTAGTTTGTAGTTATATTGAGTCTATTGACACTTGTCATATGTTTCAGTTTTATTGACCAAAGTGTAATCTGTACTAATAATTTGCTATGTGGTTTTGTTGGTTTCCTGATTAGAAAAGGACAAGTTTTATTTGTGTGGCTTAATTAGTGAGTATGGATTAGAAAAGAGAGGTTTTATTTGTGTGGCTTGATTAGTGAGTATGGATTAGAAAAGAAAAATGCATATGGGTTTCTCTTTTCTAATCCATACTCACTAATCAGGCCACACAAATAAAGGCGCCTGATTAGTGGGTATGGATTAGAAAAGAGATTAGTGAGTATGGATTAGAAAAGAGAAACCCATATGCATTTTTCTTTTCTAATCCATACCCACTAAATATTTGTGTGGCCTGATTAGTGAGTATGGATTAGAAAAGAGAAACCCATATGCATTTTTCTTTTCTAATCCATACTCACTAATCAAGCCTCAAGAAAACACAAATTTTATTATTGATTTTCAACAACTCTTATGACTGAACAAGTTACAAGGCCTTCAAATTAATATGCAATCATAAATAAAGATTATATTGCTTGGCAAGGAACAAATTGGTTTCAGATCTCTATCTAAGTTATATCACTCAACTACACAAGACAAACAGCTACAACAGGTCTAAATTCAGCACATTTAATTTGGGTTCTAGGATATCAACTTGTTGAGTATGCAGAAACTTTATATGCTAAGTGTTTGTAAGTTTGTAACAAATAAAGGCTGTCCCCATGTTGAGTGTTTGTAAATTTACAAACACTCAACATGGGGATAGCCTTTATTTGTGTGGCTTGATTAGTGAGTACGGATTAGCAAAGAGAAACCTATACGCGTTTTTCTTTTCTAATCCATACTCACTAATAAGGTCACACTTATAGATTACACCATAGTTTACATACTCGGACTCGGAGAGTACTTGGCAAGCCCAAAATTTTTGACTTGGCAAATACTCAGCAACTTAAAAAGTATTCAAATATAATATATAACTTTATATATATATATATAATAAACTAACTATATTTATTAATATATTCATATTTTATAATGATAATCTATACTTATAGTATATACTATATATTATATATATTAAAATATTTTATAATATTTAAAATTTTAATAATATTTATAATATTTATAATATTTTTAAGTTCTATACTATATAATAATAAATATAATCTATAGTATTTATTAAAATATTTTATAATATAATATTATAAAATATTTATAATATTTAAAATTTTATAATATTTTAAGATTTTATAATAAATAAATTTTAAACTAGAATACATAATAATAAATATATTTATAATATATTTGTAATTTTAAACTATACAAATTTTATATAGTATAGACTATATAGAAATTTTATAGAGTATAAACTTTAGAAATTTTAAACTTACATGAAAAAAAAAAACGAATCCTCCAACTCGTCCGATGTCACCCTAACCTGGAGCTATATAAATGAAAGGAAAATCGCGTAGAAATAGAAGTCTCAATCGCGCAAAAGACGAAGGGAAAATCGCACGGATATAGAAGTCTTGATTGCGCAAAAAACGAAGGGAAAATCGCAGGTGTGTGATAAAATGCAGAAACGAGGGTTTAAGTAGAAGAAACACGGTAAAAACACTGAAATTTTCACACGAAAATACAGAAAAAAACGCATCGCGATTAACCTGTGATTATTCGAGGGTTTTTCTGGCGATTACTCGACATTTGATCGGCTATTATTTTGTTATAGTGAGTCCGCGAGTAAAGGTAGAAAATACTCAGCCTCGCATTTTTTGCATGATTAATCTAATCCAGAAACTCTTGCAATAATCTACATGGATTGTGGAAATCTGTTATCACTACTTGGCGATTAATCATCAAGTATACAAAGAGAGGATTACACTATTTTTCACTGTAGGATTTATATTTCCTGTAGGATAAATTATTATATTTGGTTCAACTATGCACCAACTTTCATATGCTTAACCACGTGAAATTGTTGTTATGACTTATCAAATTATGAGAAAGCCATATAGTAGGCTAAAACAAGAGATGAGTGATAAGGTTGTAACTCCAAACACGGAGACGGCCAACAATGAACAGAGTTTCACTAGACTGTCACAAATTATTGTCAACAAGAAACTAAGTTGTGAAGGACTTGCATATACTAAGAAGCATCCACAAAACCAAATGCAATATTTACTTGCAATCACATGACAACCTCAGTCGCGTGAAGAAAACCCCCTATTTGCATCGCGTCACCGTCACAAGAAAACTCCTATTCATATCACGGTAATCACTAAAATGGCGTTTAAAAAATTAACTTCGACCTTTTTTTCATCTTATATAAGATGACGCTGAGTTTTTTGGGTTTAACCCCTGATTTTGGCGATTTTCTAGGTTTAACTTGCCGCGATTTTTCCTTTTGCGTGGCATCAAGTTTTTATGTGTTACTTGCAAAGGTTAAGGACATGTGAGTACTCACAAGTCTGGTGAGTACTCGCCATACTTTTCAAGCATGATCAGAAAAACCTAGAACATTATTTATCATAAATACTGAAATAAATATTTATCACAATGTCCAAGCACTGTAGCAACATTGTAGCAGCTCTATAGCAACACTATAGCAGTACTATAGCAAACAAAAACTAAAAATAATTCAACACAAATGCAATTCCTAGATGGAATGACCTTAAATAGACAAGAGTATTTTCATCCTCAAATCCCAAAGTAGAAATTTAGAGGGGTTTTGTCCTCTAGATCTCCTACACCAAGGATTTTCATCTTTGAATGCTCAATCTGTAAAAATAGAGTTGAAAATAATGACAATGGAAAATGACCACTTTATATAATTAATAATAATATTTAAGTTGTCCTTAAAAATAAAGTGATTAGGCCCAATTAAATTATTTTGAAAAGGGGACATGACAGTTTGCCTTACATAGGCAGTTTGATCTTGGCCATGTGTCTCTCTCTTCCATCACGAGGTGACACCAGCCAAGATAGCAGCTGCCTTATTCATTTCCAGTGAGTTATTTGATTATCTTCAGGCCATGACAACTAGGTTATTCCTCTTGGTGGCAGTTTCTCTCCTTTCACCATGATAGCAGGTTTGTTATGATATAATTGGTGGTTGCTTCATTTACACACACACATTGAGTGGGTGTTCATTGTTGGAAGGAAAATTGTGAGAGGTTAAATGTCCATATTCATAAGAGAAAGCAGTTGGAAGAGGCAATTGTTGCCATTTCCAAGATAACTATCAATCTTCTTTGGTAACGAGAACATTCGGGTATAAAAGAAGACAAAAATTGAATGCAGAGTTAGTTGGTAAGTTAAGAAGAAAGGCACTTTAAGATTGTTGTAACAATGAAGAAGAAGGAACTGGTTGTCCTATGAATTGCAAGAATATAGTTGGAGAACAAAGTTGACAGTAGGGACAAATTACAGCCCCAATAAGACCATTAAATTGGCAATGTCCTTGTATTGACTCTATCATAGTGAATGGGATGCTAATGTGCGTACCCTTCCTAGAGCTTTTCACCCATTGGGTTTTCCCCAAATGAAATCTATGTAAAGCGTAATTTTGTTCATGATGTGTCTTTCTGTTTTGCTTTCATATCTCACAAATTTCACATAATTAATACTGCTGCAAGTTAATTAAATGAAGCAGAGCGAGTTACTAAAAGTAGTGTCAAACAAGCTAACTTAAGAGAATCCATTGTTGATTGAAGTATCCCAAAGCAATTTTATATGCAATATTTTTTAAATTTCTCAACCACATGTTCAGAGACATTTTGTCAAACATTTGTCATTCTGCTGTTCTGGTCTTGTCTTCAGTTTGTTTTCCAAAGATGATAGATTTGAATGCAATTCTCACAAATTTCAAGCATAGGAAAGCAATATTGCCAATAATATTTATTAATTGAACAATATTACTCACTAGACCAAATTACATAATATGCAGCAGCAACAAATATATTAATAAATAACATAACAATGTTCTGACGTGAATCTTCCGTTTGCAGAACTTATATATCTCTTTGCATTCCAAATGGCCTACATTTTTCTCCATATATTTTCCTCTAGCTGTATGGCTTGTCTATTAGAGATGGCGGCGGCAAAAAGTTTACTCGCTCCAAGTAGGGACGTGATTCCCAAACATGTATGGCGCTGACTTTCAAAGTGGCAACCTTATAAAATTGCAGCAATGTTAATTCCTCCTAGTTTGAACTGTCAACCCTGCCCGTCCTCTTTATAGCATATTCCTTGGTACGGAGGCTTTAAGACAAAAGAGACTCCTCCTTGAAACTCACGATGGGAAATAAAATGTCTTCAGCTGTATAATGAATAATATGGCCCATTTCCATACAAGTAATTAATCATAAATATCAGACCTCTACAAAAATCTAAAATGGTATGGCTGTATTATCAGCTGCTAATAAAAATATCTCATTTTATTTATCATCATAGCTCTACAACTCCTTGCATTTCCTGAAATTTGTCTCTGTAAGAGACTTCACAAATTCACTATTTCTGCCTGTAGGATCAATGTGAGAAATCTGAGCAATCTCTCCAACAAACTAGTTAGAGTAGAATTGTTTCATGTCGAATCCAATTACCCATAGGGTATGCGTCCTAGGGTTCGAACTCCAAACGCTTCTCAAAAACCACACAATAGAAAATTATTCAAGGATCCAAAAATGAGCTTTCTTTTACACTTTTGTATCCAACTCCAGCCTAACTTTTTAAATTCCCGCGTTTTGATATTTTTAAATAAGCAATAAAGTGACCTTTTAAAAACTTCATTAAATATCCATAAAGTCCCTTTATGAACCTAATAAAATTAATTAAATAATATTATCCTTAAGATACGCTGGAACAGTATATATTAAATAATTAAATTAAAATACTCCCTTAGCATTGAAAGGGGTGTAACCTACCAACCCTTCGGTGCAATAAAGATTTCATAATTTACATCATGCGATTAAATAAACGTGCTAACAAGACATTGCAATAAAAAATTTCTTTTCTTTATTGATAATACATGAACATGATGCCATTTCAAATTACAATAAAGATTCCATTTCGTTATAATAATTTCACAAGTACAAGTAACAAGAATCCATACCTTAACTAACATTGCTCCAATGAGCTTTAGAACAAATAGTACGAAGACGGTCCAGGATCTTCCCTTTCAAATCTTGGTTCTTCAATCGCCTGCTGTGGAGGAGAAGCATCACTCGGGCGCTTTTCCGCCAACCACGGTCTTATAATGTGGTCCCCCGCACATCTATCATTCGGTAGATGAACCTCCCTTCGACGAAGAGATTGGTTGGGTAACCAATACTGTTAACCAACTGAGCATAGTGTTGTGTCCTACACAACTCGAACCTTGTTATTTCACAATCCCGAACTAGCATAAAGGATCACGATGAACTGACAGTGTAGTCTCAAGCATCACACAGTCTAAGTGGATGTTGTACATTGCACTACTTTGGCCAAAGTGTTCTCATTCAATACTTCGAATGAAGGTCATCTATCATAAACACTACTCAGGGCCGATTTGACTTAAGGCTATCTTATACTACGCATAGGTGTGGTCCTTCACTAGATAATATGTCATCCCAGATTAACCTACAACATACTAACTGCTAGAAATAAATCAGCACAACAAGTAATTCACATAATCCCTCCTATACTGGAAATCTTTATTCTAGGAGTAACTCAAGCTTATCTCAGTTAACCTAATAACTTAAGATGATAGAATTTACTTGATTCCTGTCCTCATTTCGGTCCTAGTATATAATAACTATTACAAACATATTCTCCTTATATGGAGATCATACAATTAATGCAAAACACAAGTATGCATCTTTCATCCTTTATACAATTTACTCCCTAGGTGCAAACAGATATGCAATTCATAAAACAACTCACTTTCTATACACAATCAGAAATACAGTTTACGAAACAATTCCCTAACTATGCACAGACAATAAACACAATTTCCAGAAATATTTAAAGATTCACAATTGAAATTGATAGTAGAAGAATATCCCATGCCTGGTATTTAGCTTTCCTCCAAATGATGATGTCTCAGACTATTCTCACAGTCCTTCCAGCTTCTACCAATCAATTGGCAAATCCCTCACAAGTTGTTGCCTTTCTCACTCAAAATTAACTCACAAGTTGCTACCTTTCTCACTCAAAAATAAGTACTCGGAAATGAATATTTAGACTGATAATGGTTACAGCTGAATAGAAGTATAAAACTCAGGTGATTCGATAATAAAGAACTGGTAATCTCAAACTAAACTCAACTCTCAGAAATATACGTCTCTCAGAAAAACAGAGTGATTGCTCTACAGAAAATAAGTTCTCAAGGATAAACTCTCCAGATAAACAAGAGTAAGTAAAGAATGAGGAATTGGGCGGCTATTTATAGAGTCTTTGCCCCATCGAATTCCACTTTCAAAGGCATGTAAATTGCCAGCTCTGTAATTTGAATTGTTCAACTTAACAAGTGGCGTGATTTTAATCTCATACTCAGTGTCAAAGAGGTGAGTCGACCTCCATTGTTTGACAGCAGAATGGAGACCATTTCCCATTTGCACATGGTTAAATATATGGAATCAACACCTACAGGCTTCCTTCCAGATATGGTGCCAATTCTAAAATCTAGCGGGTAGAAATGTTCAATGAAAAAGTCATTGATATTTACTGTCCACATAGCCTATAATTTTGATTAAATTGACAGGTTATAGGCTGCGTTTATCATTTCTAGCGACTTGGTCTGCACGTATGAACTGGGCGCGCGTATTTTTCCTTAGTCGTCTATTTCTTTTATTCCCAAAGTTCAAATGATAGTTTGTGAAATATTTTGATTTCTACTTTATTGAAGAATAACGTATTGCCAAAGACAATATTTCGATCCATTTGATTTCCATATTTGATGATCAATAATCGGCTGGTATGATTTTACCCGATTTCCGTAGTTGAGGTTTAATATTAAATCAGTATGTTAAATAATTTAATTTCCATATATCATATATATATGTGTATATATATATATATTATTTTACCGTAATATTATATATTTATATATATATATATATAATTTTACCGTAATATTATATATATATATATATAATTTTACCGTAATATTATATATATATATATATATATATTATTTTACCGTAATATATATATATATATATAAATATCTGTGTGTGTGTGTGT
>VDFB02222465.1:0-10895 GCA_007258455.2 Sequoia sempervirens | reverse complement strand
AGTGGACTATCTTGATTTGATCAACTCCAGAGTCAATGAAGCTGACAATATGAGGTTGTGTGAAAAGATTACAAAGGATGAAGTTCGTTATGCACTCTTCCAAATGCATCCTAACAAGGCGCCCAACCCTGATGGCTTTACGGTTGGTTTCTTTCAAAACTGCTTTGATTTTTTAGGGGAGGATCTTTGGAAACTTGTAGAAGATTTCAGGAAAACTAGGAGATTTGTTAAAGACTTGAACAATACAATTATTGCACTGGTCCCGAAAAAAGCTAAGTGTTCCTCTTTTGGTGATTATAGGCCTATATCACTATGCAATACCATCTATAAAATCATTGCGAAAGTACTGGCCAATAAGCTTAAATCATTGTTGGGGAAGGTCATTTCGATTGAACAAAACGGTTTTGTGCCGGGAAGAGAAATAACAGATAGCATTTTACTAGTATTGGAAGTTGTTCACACCCTTAGCATAAACAAGCAAGCAGGAATGATTTTAAAACTCAATGTAACCAAGGCTTACAACAGGGTGCAGTGGCCATTCCTTATGGAGGTGATGAAAAGAATGGGATTTTGCAGTCATTGGTGCAAATTAGTGTATCAGTGCATCTCCTATGTTCGGTATTCTGTTGATGTAAACAGCTCGTTATACGGTTTCTTCCAGGCTACTAACAGGCTTAGGCAAGGTGACCCCATCTCACCTTTCCTTTTTGTGATTATGGTTGAAGCTCTTGGTTGTGCGATTAATAATAGCTACCAACATGGGGATTGGAGAGGTGTACAAGTTGCACCAAATATGGACCCAGTCACCCATACACAATTTGCAGATGACACTACTCTTCTGGGCGAAGCAAGTTTGAGAGAAGCAAGATGCATCAATCACGTGCTCAAGGAATATGAACTTCAATTGGGTTAGTAGTTGAATAAGAAAAAATCAAGCGTCTTCTTCTTTAATACCAGACCACAAAAGCAACAAGCTATATCGGCTATTCTTGGAGTTAAGAAAGGGAAATTGTCGTTTAAATATCTTGGAGCACAGATCTTTGAAGGAGTCTGCAGAGCTAAGCACTGGGGTGAGGTGGTCAAAAATTGTCGAAATAAAGCTATGGCATGGAAGAACAACTGGCTCTCATTGGCAGGGAGGATAACCATGGCTAAGGCTATGCTTTCGGCAATTCCAATTTATGCTATGTCCTGTCTAGAATTACCTAGGAAGACAATTAATGATTTGGAGAAAATACTAAGGAATTTCTTATGGGAAGGGTTAAAAGAGGTGAAGAAGACTCATCTCCTAGGATGGGACGAAGTTTGTAAAGCGAAAGTTGACGGAGGGGCTGGCATCCGCAAGCTGCGATATCAAAACAATGCATTAGGGGCCAAACTAAATTGGAAAATGTATAAGAACCCCAACAAATTATGGTGTCAAATCATGTAGAGGAAATACTTGGACAACCTTGATCCCGCTAGAATTTTAACGGTTGTCAATCTTGTTGCTGGCTTGGCGCCATGGCAGTACATCTCAAATTGTCACTCCCTAATTACAAGTCACCTATCCTGGCAGGTAGGGAATGGGCGGAAGGCTCTATTTTGGTTAGATTCATGGAATGGCTACTAAAGGTTGGTGAAGATCTTTGATTTAGACCAATTTATTGACTGCTTGCAATCGTCCTACGATGCCACTTTGGCAGATTATATTCAGAAGGAGAGTGTACAGGTGGATGGTACCTTTAAATGGATTAACTTTACCTCACTTTCAATTCCATATGAGCTGGCAGTTGTTGTTAGTGAGGAAGTTGAGAGTAGATTGTTCAAATGGAGCAATAGGGAGGACACAATAATTTAGTGTGGTGCAGTATCCGGGAACTATTCGGCCAAAATGGGTTACCTAATCCAATCAGCACAAGCTAAGGATAAATCCTGGATGGAAAAACTTTGCTAGAAGAAGGAGATTTTGCTTAAGGTCGAGGCATTCCTTTGGGTGGATCTCCATGGATGCTACTTAACAGCGGAACGATTGAAAAGAATTGGAACCCTTGGACCAACTAGATGCATCCTTTGCAAGCGCGCAAAAGAAGATGTGGACCATCTGCTCTTATCCTGCCCAGTTGCGGGCTCATGTTGGGATTGGTTGCAAGCATCCTTTAACTTATCGGGATCAAGGAAAAATAAGTTATGGGACTTTCTTTCTAATTGGTTGAGAATGAATAATGGTGGTTATTGGAAAGGAATGTGGACCTTTGCCCCATCCTTGCTCGTGTGGCATTTGTGGAAGGAACGAAATCGATGCATTTTTAAGGAGAAAGCCTTAAATCAAGAGCAACTCACTGCTAAAATTCAAAATGTTATCATCGAAACTGCCAACAATAGAATCAATATAACTTCCAAAATGTCATTCTCAAGATGGGATGAAGAACTTCGTAGATTATGGCCTAAACTCAGAATTTCGAAGGCATCAACTAATAGTAGAACTAAAATCAATAGGAAGGAGATTCATTAGATTTGCCCAGTTCAGTTGAAATGGAAACTAAACTTTGACGAGGCTGCAAAGGGCAATCTCGAAGAAGCTGGGGCTGGCTGTATTATTAGAGATGCAAGTGGCAGTTGCTTATGGGCGACATCGAAGAAGCTTGGGGTATGCTCAAATAATATTGCAGAGATGGAGGCTCTATGGCTTGGTTTGCATCTCTACATTCAACATGGCATAAACTCTATTGAGATTGAGGGAAACTCATTGCTCTGTGTCCGAGCAATAACCTCTAGTAATTCTCAAAACTGGCGGATTGATAGTTGGATAGACCCAATTAGAGAGTTGCTAAATAAACTGGCGGATTATTCTTTGACGCATGTTTATAGCGAGGAAAACAGGGGGACAGACCTACTTGCAAATTGAGGGGTGGTACAAGATGTCAAGTTGGTGATGGGTTCTGCACCAGACCTCTGGCCCGACCCGTAGGAGATCCTATCTGATGACATTATCAGTACATGCGTAGGCACTTCTACTCCTTCCAACGACCCGTGAGTCATGTGGTTCCGCATGGTCTGACATTGATACTTACGCATCAGTGGGTCATTTCATACTCCTTTGGGCAATGTTGGGTTGGTGCGGCTATTTAGGGCAGGTGGGAATATCCAGTTTACCAAAACAAGGCGACTATCAAAGATGGTATTCTAGTTCGGATTGGCTTGCCCATGCAAAAAGGAGTCTTTACTTGCACAATGTTGAAGACTCTTCATCGTCTAGGATGGGGCTATACTGAGAGCAATCACGAAGATTGCCTCGTGGGTTTTAAATGATAAGCAGCACTAGTGTGATGGCAGGGTATATGAGATGGTGATTGGGGCACTCGTGGACATATGTGAATCTAGAGAAAGAGTGTTTGTTAGCCTGGTGCGGATTGTGTCTGATCAAAATGTTCATGCGCTAGCTAATGCAACCTTAGAGTTGAGGACTGAAGGTTGGGTTAGCTTCTTATGCATGTTCTTTGATCCAGAAATGGTGATGGAGGAGGATGAGTCTAGTGAAGGAACGGATGCTAAAATGTCAAACCTGCGTAAGGAGGCTTTGAGGAATTTTATGTCAGATGCATGGGAGGTCTTCCAGAATGGGGTGATGAACGCAAATTTGGCGGCCTTCTCCTGATTCATAGCCTCTGATCAGTCTTGACTCGGCGATGGGAGCCTCCAAAGGCTTACAAACATGGGTGGTTGTCTGGCAACAATATTCCAAGCTGGAACAAGTAGGTTTCTATAAGGGTGGTTTTGCTGTGTTATTTTGTTTGTTTCTTGCTCTGGCTCAACACTCTTTGGTAGCATACTGAGCTACCTTGCCTCTTGGTAGCACTTATCTAATAATATATATATATATATATAAATTTAAATAATAATTTTTATTTTATTTTAATATAAATAAAATGAACTGATTATCTAATATAATTATAAGAAATAATTTAATAATTATTATTTAAATATAAAATTTATATAATAGTTTTGTTAAATAATAATATGTATAATATAAGACATTAATATTTTTTATTCCGCAACGCTTTTGGAACTGAAGCCATGGAACTCACAACTACTAACAATACCACCCCAATGGGTTTGAACCTTGCGGCAAGAATAATTCCACCTTAAACTATCACACCATGCCACATTGGCAATATACATTAATAATATTAATATTGTGTGTTTGTAATAATAATTTCATTAGTTACATAATGATTTAATATCATTGAATTATATTATCATATACAATAAGATAGATATGCTAGTTACTCATATAAATATATCATGATCAACATAGCATTGATTTACTTAAATCATATATTTATTTATTATTGTCATTATTAATGTTTCACTTTCATTTATTTAATTAGTATCTCTATAGATATATCATGATGAATATACAATTGGTTTGCTCAAATCATATAACTTTTTTATTTCTATAATTGTTAATATTTGACTTTCATTTACTTGAGCTTTCCAATGTTCATATAACTTAATATTAAGAAACATTAAGAATGTTTTTGCATTCATTTTATATATGTAATTATTATTTTTTAACATTTCAAATCATAATCAATGATCCATCCTATAAAGTCTAAATTAAAAATTAAAAAACCAACATTACAAAAACTAAAATGATTTAAAATATAAAATTACACTCAAACCATTTACCACCTATAAGTTGAAGGAAACACTTGTTATTAGTGTTTCTTAGAAAGGTTCAACCAATTTAAACGTATATGCAACTGTGATTATATTTAACAACTTTTGATTTTATTAGTATAAGTAACGTCAAAATTACAATATACTATTAAATCTTTGTATTAAATAATATTAAATATTTAATCATAAACAAAATTTATTGCATAAGATTCATTATTTATCATAGTGAAATAATATTTTGAAAATTGAATAGGTTAAGCAATACCAAAACAAACTGTTATATAAATTTATATAAAATGCTTCAGATCAAATTTCAGCTCATTGTATTTTGCTACTGAGTAATTCGTATTGTTATTTTACATTTTAACTACTTTCTAACCTTTCCTTTGATCATTAAATAAATAAATAAATAAATAATTTTAAAATTTTACTAATATTTTTAATTTCAAAATCTATAAGAAAAAATCTCAGTTAATTACAACACATTAACATTGCATTATTCAGATAGTTCCTCAAAAGTAGGAGGCAATATTATATGTAGTATTTCACTTTTATCTGAACAAATAGACTCCCTCGCGATGGCCATTCTTTTAAGAATGCACAAATTCAAAATTAAATACCTTAAAACCGGCTAATTTTGAGGTGGGGATCTACATTGAGATCCAGACTCTACAGGCATACTGAAATGAGGCCTTCCAAGGAGACTTCCTTTGATATCATGTACACCCACATTTTCAACTGTGGAAATCTTTGGGAAATTCATTCGGTTTTGCCTAAAATCTCTGTGCATTTCCATCTCCAATTTCAAATGTTCGTGGCGAGGGAACAATACAGTAAATTCCATTAAAATCAAAGGATGCTAAAAAATGGACACAAGTTTCTGCATTATTGGTGGATGTACTGTTTGCTAAACTGGTAAAATGAGGGACCACTAAAATTAGGTAGAGTAGATGAGAAGGGCACATCCACCCACCATAGAAGTTTTGGTGTGGCTCAATGTAGTTTCTCCAAATCTAAAGAGTGTACAAACAATAGACTAGTCCGAATGGGCAATCATCATTCCATCCACATATTTGTAATCTTCAAGAAATGACAGATATGTATAACAAGAGAAAGACTGGGCCAAACTTTAAACCTGAAGAGTTCTACGCAAAGGGCCTAACAAGCCCTTTGGCCGCATGGGCACCAAGCCATGGTGTGTCTCCAAACTATCTTTCCATTGCTTTTTGTATGCACTTTGTTGCCTCCAACTTCTAGCTTTGCATGCCACATATCAGGCATCATCTGCCATAGTACAAATCCACCAGTCTAAGCAGCTTTTGGAAGCATTTTTATTCTTCATTAGTTTTGTAGCTTTGGAAGCATTTAATGCCACTTTTCTTAATAAGTAGCATACTAAAAATAACATCCATCGCCACTTATTGTGGCTTAAACATTGATCATTTTAAATGCAATCAAATACAGTTATATACTCACCATACCACGACTTATATTGGCAAATAAAGTCATTTAAATGACAGTTGTAACCACAACTTAGTGGCTTACAAAGTAATAAGGAAAGATGCACTGCATAACGGTCTTAATGATCACTTAAATGCCATTCAAAATTATGCCTTCCTTTAACCCTTCGATGGAGGCTAAAATGCCTCTCAAGTGCTAAATAAGAAACAAATTTAAATTAGTTTATGTTCTTATGGTAGTTATAATAACTACCTTTTCCATGCAATGCTTGGTCATGAGCCTTTAGATATGAGTTAATAATGTATCTATAAATATTTAACGGATCTTTAGTTATAGGTAGTTACTATTTTAAAATGGTTTTTTTTGTTGTTATTATTATTTTTATTATTAATATCAAGATTTACATAAAAAATAAATGAAGGGTGATGATTTCAAGAACTCTCCTTCGTAAAAAATTTATGAACACACCAAATGCCATTGTAAAACATCTTTCGACGTAATTATTATTTCTAATAATAATATGAATTTAAATTTATATTTATTATTATTATTTAATTTATCTTTAATTTATTACTAGCCTATCTTGTTCTTCTTCCATTTCATCTTTACATTCAATCTCATTTATATTATTTACACTAAAAGAGGAAGAAATTTTATTATCTTTTTATTTTTTCTTATCTAAAGAGGAAGATAAAGTATAGCAACGCACAACAAAATTCTTGAGGAAAAGGCCGTTTCCTTGCCTTTGCGGTGATCACGGAGGAGGAGGTCATGGTGACTGCACCAAGCGATTATCTGTTCATTTATAAGTTATTTTCCATATATAATGCAATGCTCATCATTTCGGCAGAGCATCGTTCAAGTCGTAGAAACTATCACCTATCACCTAGAATTACAGAGGCCCAACTTTCACCATTTCAAAACAAAATTAAGCAAAATAATAGGCAAAACAAAATTTTCCTTCTTAAAAGTAGGCAAAACGAAATTTTGCTTCTTAAAAGTAGGCAAAATAATAGTTCAATCTTATGAAAAAGGGAAAAATAATAGTTAATTTTCACTTTTCCTAAAAATCTGTCAATAAATGCACAAAACCTTTTAACCAAACATATTTAAGAAAAATAATTTTTAAAATTATTATTTTTAATTGGTTGAAAGTTAACTTATTAATAACTAATTAACTAAGAAAAAAAAAACTCATTGCAATAGTATTTCTTGACACAAGTACTAATAAAAATAAACCTCTCCAATAGAAACGTTTTTAAGGTTTATTTATTTACTAAGAATTTCATTCATTTTCCCAATAAAAGTATATTTTTTTATATTATTAAATTTATTCATTTTGTAACAATATATATTTCTTCATAATTTTTATTTTAAGAAATTAATAATGATTTACATTGATTATATATTTTTTGAATCATATTCTAAAAAAAATTTAACTTTTTTTGGTATATATAATATAATATAGCTTGATTGTTTATAAAGAACCCACAACCTCCATAAAGGAGTCATTCATCCCCTATAAAAAATAAACTTTATTATATATAATAAGTTTGATATTTAATTTATCACAATATAAAATAATTTAATAATTTAAAATAAAAAAAGTTAACAATATTTTTCAATTCAAATACATATAACTCAAAAATTATATATCTATTGATATTTAATTTACAACAATATAAAGTAATTAAATAATTTAAAATAAAAAAAAATTAATCATATTTTTTAATTTAAATACATATAACTCTCAAATTAGCCAAACACTTCATTTTCTCTCTTTTTTAAATAAAACAAAAATAATCATGATGTAATAAATTTTGTTCCAACACTACCATACTTCAAGAATTATTCTATTTTATTTCATTTTTTAAATTAGATCTATGAGTTTATGCAACAATAATAAGCATAATTAAAGTATTATAAGTATTGAATAACTTTTTTTCAAAACATTACAATATAACAATAATGACATTTATGCAGCAACCTATCATGGTCTCAAATTAGCTCAAACTAAAGACTATAGGAAAATGTGGTTGGAGGGTGGACTCTTTGAATATCATAAATAATTTGAAAAATTGCATGCCTCCCTCTTGGACTATTGAGTCTTTGATAAGGGACTCAATAGATATTTTGAAATCCTTTGATGAGTTTTATATATCACACATCTTAAGAGAAGGTAATGGGTTAGCAAACATTTTCTCTAATATTGGTGTTAAAGAATTTAGGGAGTGAGGTCTTAATGACCCTCTTCCTATAGAGGCTATTGCTACTTTGAACCATGATTGTTGATTTAAATTTGATCAACTTCTCATTATGGTTGGCAACGTGCATGCATTTCTTCACGTGGCTGATTGTGATGAGAAAGAATGGTGTGTAAGATTTGAATCAAGAGATTAGTACGGGAGCTAGGTGTTGTAGGAAACGAAACTCTAAGGTCATTATTATCCCCTGCTCCATCTTTGGTCTCACACAGATTTTGGGTGGTCTTTGTATTGTTTTCCAGAGTCTTCTTTGTTCTGTGCTTGGAACCCTCAGGTTGGTTACTGTTAATTGTGGCGAGATGGGTGGCGACAAAAATCGTGTCGAACCCTCCTCATGCGAAGCTGCTAAGAAGAGGAAGGAGGTATGGCAAGTACAGGAAAAGGGAGGGTTAACACCCTACTTGGAGAAACTCCATGGTAATTGTCCTTAGGTTACAAATCTTTTTGTTAAATGATGGAATGGCAGAGTGCCCAAGCTTTATGGGACAAAATTTGAGGTTAATGAAGAATTTATCGCAGGTATAACTGGTTTTCTTATGGACGGCATAAAAGTCTTTAGGGATAAAAAAGAGGTGCAGACCGCTATGAAATATTTTTCAAAGATGATGAAGAGAAGGATTTGAGGACTACAAGGAGTGGAGGATATCAGAGAAGTTCTATTAAGGAATTATGGGGGGATGTTGCGGAGGAGATTATGTGCTACATTACGTTGGAAGGCTATTTTTCTGCGATTAATGCATACCATTTTATCGTGCTTAATCACTTCTGACACAAGAAGAGGGTTTTGTTCCCGTTCTATCTTCTAATGTCTCTTGATTCGAGTCTTAAGGACTACAAGAAGAATCTGAAAAATCTTGTCTTGCATGTTGGGTTAATTCTTCTCATCTTTGATTATGCGAAGACTTTTGAGGTTGCTAAACCTATGGTCACCTCGAAGGGTAAACAGTCCAAACCTGTTGAGGAGTATGAGACTATGTCTGAAGAGGAACCTGCCAGCAAAAAGGTCAAGAAAAGGAAATTGATTTTGGAAAAAAAAGTCTGAGTCGGAGGAGGATGTGGACTACATTCTTGATTCCCTTGTTTACCTAGAGGGGGGTCCACATTCCCCTGCTACGAAAAAGAAGAAAAAAGGGGTTCCTTGTGCTAGTAAGGGTTATTTAACTTGTAGCGAAGAAGCTACTATTGTTGTGTCGAGTAGGGGTTTGAAGGTGAAGAATGACTTGTTATGGGAGGCCTCCTCACTGCCTCTGGTTGTTAAGCAAAAGGTGATTTTGGGGAAGGAAGTGGGAAGAAAAGGGTTTTGAGGACCACAAGCCAAATGCTAGAAAAGGACCGTCCTTTCACTATTGTGGGTGGCTTCTTTGCTGATGATTCCTCGAGTGTCAAGCCGCAGATGAAAGATAAGTCTGGGGAAGCTGTTGTTGATGTGGATATCCAGGATGTGGATTTGGAGAGGATCAAGAAGAGAAAGGTGGTGGCGAAGGAAATTGCGAGCTCCATCTACAAACTCAAGTCTCCAATTGATGTTGAAAAAGGTAAGGACACCCCTACTAGTCAGGATAGGGTTAGTTCCTCTGAGGAGGAAGATGCTTCGGGAAATGGGTTTTCAATATTGATAGAGAAGATTTGTTTGATGTGCTTGGATCTACTCGTGAGGGGTCCATTTTCTTGTTTAAGCTTTTTAAATGGTTTTTTCATGAAATCAATAAAACTAATGTCAAAGTCAAGGGTGTGGTTCGTAAGGCTGAGGGGTCCTCTGTCCAGAATCAAATAGATGAGTTGTTTGACTCCTTAAAT
The DNA here is from genome assembly GCA_007258455.2 of Sequoia sempervirens. Taxonomy (NCBI): domain Eukaryota; kingdom Viridiplantae; phylum Streptophyta; class Pinopsida; order Cupressales; family Cupressaceae; genus Sequoia; species Sequoia sempervirens. Next base: position 711 of record VDFB02222465.1, on the reverse strand, counting down.
ATTGTGGCAGACACTGTTGTGGAGGAAACTCTCAAAATGAAACAAAATCTTGAAGGTAGAATCCTTGTCCTTGAGGATCAAATGGTGAAAATCTGGGATACTATTTTGAGAGGAGAGGAGGTGCATAAATCTACTAGTAAATTTGATTCTATTGTTGTTACTTCCCTTGTGGTTAGTGCTAAGAAGCGTAAGGATAGTGTCCTTTAAGTAATGTAAGAGTCCAAGTGACTCCTCACTTCCAAACCCTAACTCCAGAATATTGGATTTTTGAGAGTTTTGTGTTTTTCAGGTTTCTTGAGATTTTGCATTAAAACAAGAAGTCATGATTTTGCTCTAAAATTGCTTAAAAATTCATAATAAATCCTAAGGCAATGAATATGCTTGGAAAATGCTCAGAATATATAGGCGCATCAATCTATTAAGTTTCCAGAGCTTTTACAATATCAAAATATGAACATATGAATAAAATACTATTTTATTTCAAAGGAACCTGATTTCTCTTGTAGGCGCCAAAATAACAGAGATGAATGGTACAGCTGAAAGAATAAATGAATCTCCAGACTCTGAAAGCATTGCAGAAGCTCCAGATAGCCTAGGCGCACAAGATCCAGCCAACATGAAATGCTAAATGAAGGCGTATTTCCCAAGAATGAAATGTACGGCCTTGCTGGTTTCAAACTGTACGGCCCAATAGCATTAATAAATATGGTA
>VDFB02222461.1:0-17585 GCA_007258455.2 Sequoia sempervirens | reverse complement strand
CTCTATTTACCTCTTATATCTCTCTCCCCTATCTCCATCTCTCCATATTTCTCCTTCTATCTCTACATCTCTACATCTATCTACCTCTCTCTATATATCACTCCCTACCTCTCCATCTCTCCCTCTCTCTTTCTATCTCTACTCATCTGTCTCCCTCTCCCTATATCCTTTCATATCTCTCTATATCTCTCAGACACGTTAGTGATAAAACCAAACCCTTAATTGTTGCTCTTAGAGGATTGAAATCTAATACATCTCTCTAAAGTCTAGATATTACATGAATTGGCTTGATTGATTGATTTGTTTGATGCTTGAATGCTTGAAACTTACATCATAATGTTATCTCCAAAACATGACATGAATAGACATGAACTTTAACATGATAATATGATCTCAATTGTTATTGTAGATGATTGATAAATCTTCTCTTCAATGCTCTTGACAATAATATTTACTCTCATGAAATTACTTCTTGATCCTTAATGTTACTTAGATTTGAATTGATAAAAATACCTTGTATTTATAGGTGTTTATCTAATTTCCCAAAAAATAGATTCCACAAGCCAATATTTGAAACTTGAATTTGAATAATTAAGATGTCATCAAAAACATATTAAAAATTGGATCCTGGCACTTAAAGGGGACCCATTCACCCTTGGGTAAATGGGTCCTAGGACCTAAGTCTAGGACACACAATTTCCAAAGTGTTTAAATTAATGTTGGCAATTATTTAATATAAGGTTTCCCTTTCAATAAATGAGAATAATTAGGCTTTGGAATGCATAATTTAGGTTGATTAGAAGCTTAATTAAGTCCAATTAATTAAGGGGATGCAAACATAGTGTGAAATTGTAAAGGTATACAATTTTCTACGCTACAAAAGTATGTGAGACCAACTAGAAGACAAGTACCTACCAATATTAGCTATGAAATATCTTGAGAATAAAATAGAAAAAAAAATGATCAAAAAGTCAATTTAACTGATATGTCTTGACTAAAGTTCAAGTTTGTACAAGCATGAAGTATTAAATTCATCCCCTGAATCACTCCCAATATATTCACTAAAGTACCATCAAGATGTAACAAACCTTTAGAAAGTGGATTATATTCAATGCCTAGTGTGTCTATTACCTTCTTGGGCATAACTAAAATAGTAGCTGCTGAGTCTATTATGCAATTATGAACCAAGAACTCACCAATGATTAGGGATAATTAAAAAGGGGTGGATTCTTCACTTTACCATCTTGTTCCCCATTTGGTTGTACAAGGATGATTAGATTCTTTTCCCTTTAGTTTGCTAGTCCAACTGATGAAAATTGCTTCAAGGCATCTCACAACAAGTCCATTTGAGATATGATATAATGCATACCACATGGACACATTCAATTTTTTTTTCATTTGGTCTACAATATTCAGAGGACTAGATACTGGCTTATACATGGAAGGAACTCAAGGTCCTTTCTTTGATTATTGTATAGTTTTCTGAGGATCTTGTTAAGAAAATGAGATATTCATTGTAGCAGTGGGTTCTCTAGTCTAATTTATGTTTGCAGGATTCACCATAGGATCTCTCTCATCAAAAAGAGGTTCATTTTGTGTTAAAGGTGTGGGGATTTTTTCTAAATGCCTTTTATTTTACCTTGTGTTATTTACAACATTTTTTGAAGGTAAAATTGAATTATCTATAGGCTTATTAACTACACAATGGTCTTCCAAACTCCAAAACATGAGATCTAATTCAAGGGAAGCTTCTTGAGTTGATACACTATTAGGTTTTGCAACCTATAATAAATTCTCCATTGCACTTAGGAAATTACACGCCATCAAATCCTTTTATTATACTCCAACTATACAAGTGGACTATTTATGGGGTTGGTTACATGGATAACACCACTCAACCTCCTGAACCATACTATTTTGGATTGGAATGAGGGACTTTATTTTTCCAACAACTGGGATTTTTTCACAAGATTATTGAATTGTAGAGGCAGATTTGGGGTATCACCATCATATCTATTAGTTTGATAAGCTTGACCTCAATTCTAATTTATATTCGATTGGAAATCTCAGTTATGGTTTTGGCATGGTTTAACAACATGCTACCTATCTAAAGTAGTCATTTTATTGGTCATTTTTTAAATTGAGTTCTAATGTTTCCATAATCATTTGAAAGACTAGAGGTGGAGGTGAATGTGGATGCAAGGGGCTTAGACTATGCAATATAGGCAAAGCTGATTAGGCATAGGCAACTTTAGAAATATATGCATAGGAGGCCTAGGAGCTAACTTTTTAGCTTGTATTAATTTTTTCTTAGCTTTTATATAAATATCATAGGCATCAAGTAGCACAATTCCTCCCATAGATATAATCATGATAACTATTTCATTATTCAATTATTTTAAGTAGTAGAAGAAGATAGTATTAGGGGAAGGTTTTTTCCAAAGATCTAATTCTATCCCAAGTATTATAAAATATAAAATTAAAATCTAGCATGAACTCATTGGTGCTCTTTAAATTGTTGTTAACTACTCAATAAGGTAGAGATGGTCACTCTTATCTTCACAATGTTCATAAATATTTTCTTAATTCATCCTAGTTGTGGATGAAATTGGGTTTTAACCCTCTATACAATTGTAGAGCATTCCCTTTCAAAGAGGAAGCAAGAAGCCTAATAACTACATTATCTTCTATTATGTGATAGTTAGAGCATGTTTTTGCAACATCTTGAATGTGCTCAACGGGGGTGGTAGCATTTTTTCTAATGAAATATTTAATAATTTTTGGAGATGAGATTTGGATTTCATCATAATGATGGAGAGAAAGAGGATATCCTCCATCAAAAGTAAAAAATTATCTATTTCTTTGCAAACAATTAGAGGGGTGTGAAACAATTTTATGTTTAAGTGAATAGAAGGTATCCTAGGATGAGGGGACCTATCAATAGGAGGTATAATTTGGGATCTAGGAGATGGTGATATAGAAACCCTATTTCTTCCTCTAATTGGAAACATAGAAAGTCTACTATTTCTTCTAGAAGCAAAATTTGACAATTCAACAAACTAAAAAATACCACTTGAAGAAGCTCTAGTTTGAATTCTTGGCATAAATGATCAACATGATCTAGAGTGAAGATAATTGGATCACCTAAAAAGTTTAGAGTTGTCAATGTTGATATATTCCTTCAATGATTGCAACTACTAATATCTCAACAAGATGAATTAAATCTCATCAAACTTCTCCCATTGAGCATGCAAAAAAATATTGTCAATCTGAATATGCACCCTTACTAAGAAATTAACTCAATTATTCAATGAAACATTGGAATGACTTCAAGGTGTGGGACCATTTTATTCAAATCCAAACCCCCAAATAAAAGGTTGGTTCCCTCTCTAAACTAGATATTGAGTGCTAATCCAACTCAAAACTAATAAAAAACTAAAATCTAATCCTACTTAATTTCACAAGGAGAAAAGGGATAAAAAGGGGAAAATAAATGGAAAAGGTAATGGAGGAATATTTATAATGGTTTCTTCCCACCCCAAGATAGCACAAAGAATTAATAGAAAGTAGCTATAATTTTATATAGGTCTCTAGTTTACAGAATCCTACATGTACAAAGACAAGGAGTTAATAGAAACCAAGAGTGAGAGAAAATCCACAATTAGTTTCTACAACCATGTTTACACAACATGGATATGTAGAAAACCATAAATATTCATTAGAATATGAAGGTAACAAATTACACATGTAAATCAAGAGAGAAGAGGCAGTAATAAGCAACTTTTCATTAAGGACCTAAGGCTTTAAGTTATTTTATAGTTACAAATATATAAAATAAATGTATCTTCTCTAAAATTAAAATAAAAACCTTTACAATGAACCCTTGTATCTCTTTTCACTTAGAGGGCCAAGGAGACAAAGAGAGGATGTGGAAGAGGAAGAACCCTAACTGCAACTTTTCCCAAGTCTAATATATTTGCATGAAAAATTTAATATGGAGGTATAAAAGACATTCTAAATATCCCTGTTATATTTTTTGCATTGATGATTTTAAAAAGGGAGTATAGAAACCCCACAAAATCCATGAAAAATGTAGTCTAGGAGTGGCCACCTAATAGGAAGTGCCTCTACAATAATGAATTAGGTATATCACAACCTTTTCCCCATAAGTTACACACAAGTAATTCATATATATTTTTTATGTGCATTAAAAGGAATATTTATTAATAATTAAATATTTATCAATAGTTATGATGTCTATTTCAATTGCTATTTTTAAATATGTGTGATGTCTCAACTAGAAAATTGAGGAGACTAAATTACTTTATGATCTTGCAAAGGACTAGAAATTGTTGATAATTATGGGGAAAACTATTGAAGAATTATCAAAATTGTTGGATTGTTGGTTGTCTATTGTCTATCCATTATTTCTGTGTTTTGTCTTTTTGGTAGTTAATGTTTTGATTCTCTGGACCCAATCCTTTTTGGCCCTTGTGGCTTATTATGTAAAGGTTACAACACCTTGTAAATGTTGTTTAATATATCAAAAGCCATTGAAGAATCATCAAAATTTTCTCACTTCATAGCTTCCCTTCACTTAAATTAGTGAAGTTATTTGTTATACTTGTAATAATTGTGAACTTGATACTAGTAAAGGTCATATACATTGTAAATCATAAGTGATTGAAATAACTTGTCAATATTTTGGAATATCATAGTGCTACACCAATATTTGTAATTATTTTGATATCTTTCTTAATTTGATAATTTTTCCTTTGAAGATTTGCATCATTTATGTGTAATTGTGAGCAATTTTGAAAAGAATAGTCTAGCTAAGGTGTTAGTTCATGAGTTTGAAGTGTATTCATAAAAAAATATAAAAAATTAGATTCTCTAACTCTTTTCTTTCCTTTCCTTATTTTTTTTAGTTTCCTTAAATTTGTTGGTTAAGTTTTAGAAGAATTGATCAAAAATATTTATAATTTTTAAAAATCTTCCAAAATAACTTGTGATCTATATGACTGGAGATGAAATCCCATTAAAGTGTGTTAATATTTATATAAACTCATCTCATCCTAGAATTCTAATCACATAAAAAAAATTGTGACACTTTGTGAGTCAACCTACAACAAACTCTGAGTGAAAACTAGTGGGAAGGTGCAAAAAGATGGGGGGCCAATTTGTGGCTAAATTTTTAAAAAAAGTTTTGAAATCCCATAATGCAAGCGCGTTATAATCCACTCATGTTATGGCTTGGTGTGTTGAGCCTAAGGCTCGGCCACAATGAGCCCATAATACAAGCGCTTTATAACGCACTCACGTTATGAGGTATTAAAAGAAAGAAAAAAAGGAATTCAAAATCATTTTCATTATGACTGTGTTTTTTTTTCTGCCCGTGACCAAAACCCTTCATTTTTGCACTTGCATTCTGGGAGGAGCCATCTTGTAAGTATTTTCATCAAAGTTTTTTTGTTTTGTTGCCAAGATGTCACCATGTCAACGAGGAGGTCTGAGAGGTAAAGATTGTTTGTTTTCTGTTGTGAATTTGTTAATTTTAGGTTGTTTTTGATATTTATTTTTTGAATTTGTAAGAGATATTAATGAACTTTCAAACCCTCCTCAAAATCCTCAACAAGCATAGCAACAACAAGAGGAACAAAATCCTCAACAAGCACAACAACGACAACAACAACAACAAAATCCTCAAGTTGAACAACCACAACAACAATCTCCTCCACCAATCCCTCAACATCCTCCTAGCACTCAACAAAACTTAATGAGTGAAATTGAAAACAATAAAAAAAAAATTGAGGAGTTAATCATGAGGTTGAACAATCCAAACTATTACATTCCACCCTAGTATTATAAAAACTTTATTTTTCCTTCAGAATATTTGAAGGATTCTGAATGTTGTGTAGTTATGCATGAAAAAATGGAAAACTTATGATTTTGCTATGAAAACGCAATGGGAATATGTACCATGTTTATCCTGAATGTTCATATTGTGGTGAACTTAGAAAGGAAGTTTATATCTTACAAGTAATTGAGTAGATTGAAATATGTTTTGATCATTAATGAGATGACAGTCTAATCCTTCTTCGTTTGTTGGAGTTGGATACAGGATAGCCGTTCCACAATTCATGGGAGCAGGGAAGTATCATCTGAGTAGAGAGGTAATGTTGTATGAACCTTGGAATCGCCATCTGAGCTAAGGTTGGTCTCGGGGTCTGGTTAACCCTGGAAGTGAGTATTTGGTACCCTGTCGTCTTAGGTTATCGAGTGAGTCTTAGGGTGGTTTTGCTATCAGTGATATTAGGGTTGGATAACCGGTTCTTTCATCTCTTTGGTCATTGACCTTACTTAACCTTGGTTTCGCGGTTGCGGTAACCGTATCGTTGAGTGTAACCTTGCTTGGTAAGCTTATTTATATATATAATAATTATTTATTTTATTCCAAGTGAGAATTACTTGCTTACCCCTCCATTTGGATATTTGGATTCGGCAAGGTTCTTTGTATGTCTGATTATGCTTATGATGTGTGTGTACTTAGTGATTATTTGATCATAGGCTGTTTAGTGATGCACATGTTATATCATGATCACGACGATTGTGTCACGAACATGCTTGGACTTTGGAACTTGATTACTTGTGAGCGTGATTGATTAAATGATGTAGAGTTATATGTTGATGTGATGTTCTTTTATTCCAATGTTATCCTTATGGCATGATTTAGAATAACTTAGAAGATATCTTATTAAATGATGTTTTATGCTATTAATCATATCATTGATGTTAGATGCGTCAGTTAGAGATACTGTATTGGTGGAGGGGACGGATTATATCACTCGCTTGCGAGCGCCCTACAATTCTGAGATTTCCTCTTCATGGCGTGTTTGATCATAACATACATATATATGTTGCACGTTCGACATGTTCTTTGTTGCAGGTTTGTAGGTACATGACATCGACTCCACCTGGTTTCACAGGTGTGAGCGTGTCCATTTACCAACGGAAATTGATTGCGTCACCCTAGTCATAGCGTGTTGTTGAGTTGTCATCGGGGTTAGTTGTTTTAACTTGGTCAATTCCCCTTGAGTGTTTATTTAATTTCAAATTTAAAGTTTAATAAATGACTTGCGTAGTTTAATTAATAATTAAATGTGTTTAGTTGCAATGTTGAAATGTGATTTATTTTATTGATTTATTTGATGAAATTAATAAAATAATTATTGGGTTATTGATTGATTTAATTAATTAATAAACTAAATTTAGTTTATTAATTAATTCGATTAATAGTGATATATTAAACAAAATAGTGATTTTGGCGTAATTGTATATCTAGATTCAAATGAAATTGGAAACGAAAGCTATATTGGATATTTAGGATTTAATTAAAATCTTGTCTGAATAGTTAGGATTAAATTAAAATAAATAATTAAATGACAATATGTTTTAATTCCACTTTTGAAAAATATTGTTGAGGAAATTATTTATTGGCAATTTTGAAATGCTTATGTTTTATGATAAATTTGGAAAATGCATAAGGATGAATTAAAAATTCGAATTTGGGTTTTGAATTTAAATTAGAAAAATTCCCATGTTTTTAAAAATATATTAGTGCGTGGGAATTTTAGGGTTTCTTTGACCAAATTGGGAAAAAACCCTATTTTGGAGAAAATGAGCTCTCATTAATATTTTAGTTTGCATTTTTTTTTGGGAGAAAATTTTCTGGTGGGTGGCTTTGAATTGGATTTAAATTAATTAAGTAATTCTCTAGTTACTATGGATTCGATTCAAATTGATGAGATTAGATTGGGTTATTAAGTGATTTGATTATTGGTGATTATTTAAATAAATGAGCTATTTTGACTCTATTGAATATTTAGATTCAAATTACAAAGGAAAAATGGAAATCACATTTGAGATTTGATTTAAATGAAAATTATGAATTTTGCATGAAATTTATATTTAAAATTAAAAGTGTTTTTTTTAAATTTAAAAATGTAATAGTCTTTTATGATTTAAAAATTAGTGAGTGGGCATCTTAGGGTTTGGCCAAAATTTGGGGGAAATCCTTATGAAAGGAGTGAGATTTCATTTTTGGGTGGAGGAATTCTTGGTTTGATTTTGGTGGAGAGCTTGGAGGAGGCTAAGATTGTGGAGTTGAAAGAGTACTTGAAAATCTCCATTGTTGAAGCTTGCAAATTTTGGAGAAAATACAAGGTTCCATCATTTCTCCCTTCTTCTTTTTCTTGCTCATTTTGAATGATTGAAAATATAGTTTTAGATTCTATGAAAATCCATTGAAATGCTCTCAAATTTACAAACTTGTAGTTAGTTTTGGAAATGGAAAACCAAACAAGAAATTTACAAAAAGAAATATAATGAAAATCAAAGAAAATCCATTTTTGAACTAGATTTTGAAACCCTTTTATTGTTTTTTTAAAATAACTTCTATTCTTGCAAAGCATTTGGATTATTTTCACAATTTCGGTATGAAATTAAAATCTGGGTATATATATTTGTGAATATACCCATGCATATCAATACATGGATATATTCACAAATATATATACAAATGTATATATTTGAAATTTTTTGAGTCTAGGTAAAACCTAGAAAAATTCTTCTATTTTAGTTTTGGAAAGATGCAGTTTAAAAAAAAAATATAATAATACTTTTTTTTGTTTGCAATGAGGTGGTTGGCCAAACCCCACCCTGCCGCCGCCATCGCCCATGGGAGGCGAGTTGTGCGCTCAGCGCACATTCCACCGCCCGCAAGGGAGCGGACTATGTGCTAAGCACATATGCCGTCGCCCTTGGGAATCGGATTGTGTGCTAGGCACACAGGCCACCGCCCATGGCGGTGGTGACCTGTGTGTTTGGCACACAGGCCCTCGCCGACGGGCGGGCCTGTGTTCCCTAAAAGATATTCATGTTTTTTGTTTTTTTTAAAGAAAGAAAAAAAAGGGGGTTTTAAATGTATTTTATTTTATTTTTATATTTATGTTATTTAATATTTAAATAATATTATTATATATTAATATATATATATGTTATATATAATATATATAATATATTATTTATATATTTAAATAATATCAATATAAATAATAAATTATTATTATATAAATATATATATTAATGTATATATGTATATATATATATTATATATGTATATATTTTAAATTAATCGTAAATGATTTTAATATGGGAATTAAAATTGCTTTATTAAGCAGATCAAAATATTTAAAATAATTAGATATTTTAGTAAAATTTGTATTTATTTAATGAACAAGATGTTATCAGTGTGAAATAAGATTTATTGAATAAGATAAATGCCTTGAATTATTTTAATGATGAAATTTGAAAATAATAGTAAATCTAGAATAAGAAAATTGATTTAAATATTAGTTAAATGACTTCATTATTTAAATGCTTCGATTATGATTATAGATGTGAAATTAGAGTTAATAAATGATTTGTTTAGAAAAACGTTCTAAGTATAGAAGACAATTGAGAAACTTAGGGTTAATGAATGTCTTAGTTCACTCAGATGGTTCTGATCTTTAATTATGAAACATAATTGAAGAGCTTAGGATTAACGAATGATTTATTGTAATCAAAGAATTTAATTTGTCAGATGTTGATTTAATGATAATTTGATTTTGATTAATTATAGATTGATCGAGTAGAGTTTTGTTATTGGTTTAAATTCTTTAACGTTGGCAAGAGAATTTATGTATATACCATTTAGTATAATTGATTGGAATATGTTTGTGCTTAAGGAGAGATGAGTTTTAGTTGATTTACTTAATGCGGAGTTGAGGTTAAAATTGAGTTATCGATCTAAATGTTTATTTACCAAAAGTTTAACTTATAGAATACAGTGGTTAAACTTAGAAGTAATGAATGATTTCATGAATCTTATGAGATTGAGTTGTTTGACTTATTGCTATAAGAGTAATTTATTTATTCCAAATGTTTTATAAATCAAGTGGATTTATTTACAGTATATGATTGAGAGACGTAGAGTGATTGATTGGTTTAATTTCAATTCGATGATGTTATTTATTGAAATGTCTTGATTTTGGAATATGGTTGTGTAATTTAGAGTAAACGATCTAATCTTTGAATATTTCTATGTCGTGAAAAGAGATGGGTTCAATGGATTGGATAAATGCAAGTCATGAATATTGTGTTTGATTGGATTTAGGAAATCCGAACAGTAGCTCACTTCATTGTCTGAAATGTTCTTAGTGGTTAATTGTTCGTCTTTGATGTTGTGAAATTAGTGTGGATGTTTTGAAAGTCTTCCAGATAGGAGTTCATTTTCTAGTATGGGTTGATGTACATGAGTCACCTTTGATGTGTTGTGGAAAAAGTGCATAGTACACCATGTTGTTTCACCCGGTTCTCACGAACGGGGATGATTTGTGCCTCCTTGGGAATAGGAGAGGGTTTTGTAATTTGTGCCTCCTTGGGAATAAGAGAAGGTTTTGTAATATGTGTCTCCTTGGATGGAGTGGTTTTGTTATGTTGTTTTCCTCCATCGTTTGGAGTGGATTTTGTGACCTTGTTTACCTCTAGTGTTTGGAGAGGGTCTTAACCTTGTTGCCTCCAGTGTTGGAGTGAGTTCTTGATTTGTTACCTCCTTGAATGGAGAGGTTGTATTTATTTGGTTACCTTTTGTGGTTATAACCATGTGTGTTGTCTTAGGAGAGTGGCTTGCAATGGGTGCCGGTGCATAGAGTGGTGCCAGGATAACCCTTTGCAAGTTGGTTAATTCAGTGATAACTAAATTAAACTTTTAGAAGCTTAGGTTACATCAAACATTAAACAAGATAATTTGTGCCTCGCTCATGGGCCCAAGGGCTAGTTCGAGACTTGGGATGAGACAGGAAGGCCTGGAATGGCAAGATCATCTATCTCATCTTCACAAGAGGTATTTGGTCCTACATGAGTAAGCATGGGTGTCGGGAATGCGGTAGAGGCTACTAGGATAACCCGTGGAGTGGGGGCCGAGGCCTAGGAAGATTCCCAGAGGATATCCCTTGATGAGCTATGTGATGACACTCTTCCTAAGTCAGCAGTTTGTATTTGATATTGTGACACTCTTGATCTATTCTTTGTATGGAAGCAATGTAACCTTTGTCAATGTTGTATGAGTCATACCTAGAGTTGTACGTATGACCGTTTAGTCATGTGATGAGGTCTTGTATTTATTTCGTATCAGTTTTGTGTGGCCCGTGTCTAGTGGTAGATGGTCTTGTGTAGGAATTCCTAGTTACTATCTCCTAGCACGGAGGGAGTGGAGCCTTTTGGATTCCCTGTGGTCGGGTGGCATGCATCTTATTCTGTTGGTTCTTCTTCATGTTCGTGTGTTCGTGATTTCCAGCTGGAGAGCTCGTGGGAATCAGTTTCTTCTCATGCCTTGTTCTCTCAGTTCTTATTGTATTTTATTACCCCTCAGTTGTTATCGAGGTGGAATTTGTAATATGTAATCATTCTATTGGAATTACCTCATTCAGGGAATGAGTGTTTTAATCTTATTGTTTAAATATTATTAATTGAAATCTTTTGGTATTTCTTATCCTTCGTTGTAAGTTATCTTGTATGGAATGTATGTTGTCTCATTTCCTTAAGTGTTTAATGTTTCGGTTTATATTAATGTTTGTTATTGTTTGAGTTCTAAAGTAATCTTTGTCTCGTGGCCTTAGAGGTTATTGGCAATGTGTATTCATCTTACATGTTATTTGTACTTAAAAAAAAAATAAAATAAAAAAATAATAAATAAATAAATAAAATTAAAAAATTGGTGCATTTAAGTAGTGAATTGCAACTTCCTCTAGGGTTGCGTACAGGCATTACAATGATGATACGGGTCATGATAGAAACTATGTAGCTCATTGTTTCATGAAGGCTTGAGATGATGTGCCATAAATGTTGAACAATGCTGGATATGGTTTGATGGATGTGTTGGTAAGTGTTGATTTTTTAAAATTTAAAATTTATTTACTTAACTTTGAGACTTAAATTGTTCAATTACTTATATAATATGTTGTATACACATGTACACATGTATATATGTATATATCTAGTTTTTTGAAACTAATTTAGTTTTCAATGTAATTATTTGTAACTTCATAGGACAATTTAAGTATGCAAAATATTTTGTTTGGTTAAGCCAGGTTAAGCCATCAACATGCTAGACAGGACACCAAATTTTTATGAGAGTGGACATGGAAAAGGAGAGCATGATGGAGCAAGAGCATGTGTGAAGCATGCAATTCATCAACATGAACTTACAGGTAACACCATATATGGAATAAAAAATTCTATTCAAACTTAAATTAAATTCTTAAACCTCAAATAACCTAACAAATTTTTCCAACATGTACTTGCAAGTAATGCCATACATAATACAAATGAAATTGTTGAATGGTGCAAAAGTCATTTTTTCGCTCGCGACTCAATATACAACACAATATTTTTGGGAAGTTAAAGGTACATCTAGTCAAAATTTATTATTTGAATTTCACAATGTGTGTACATGATTTAGTTAAATTTTCATATATATATATATATTCACTTTTTAATCACTTGGATGTTTGTAATTTATAGATATTGATCGATCAAATCTTTATAATTGTCAAACAATTAATGGTATTAGAATTCTGCATCAAATCAGGACAATTGGAGATAGCAAGCCTTATGCAATTATTGTGAGAAAAAACATGTTTTGTGTTGATTGCATTGAGGACAATGCAAATATTGTTCAATGTGAGAATATTAGAGATGGGTATGCTTCATGATGGGAAATGAAACAATTAGTACCAATGCCTCCTTTTGAAGAAAATGACAATGTTGATGTCTACGATCCTCTATATTCAGCTGATTACAAACGTATACCTAATTTAGTTATTATAGGTATATAAATTGATTAACTTAAAATTGGTTTATATATTCTACAAGTAAGTTTCAAGCATGTTTATATATAAATATTAAATATATTTTTGTACTACATGGTGTGTACATGAGATATTTTCATTGTTGTTGCAAATCCTAACAATGTGGAAGGTGTAGATTACTATCTACTAAGATGTACACAACCAAAATGCAAATTGGTGGAATTGATGACAGATGGTGGTGGACAAGAGTATCCCATTGGATCAGTCATTTATTAAAGGCACATATTATCAACAAATAAAGATAGATAAAAATGGTATTATATTTGTTGATTATTTGTCAGGACAAAAGGTTCTACATTATAGTCACTTAGTTATAACAACAAAAATAAATTTAGAAACTTTACCTAAAAGAGGACGTGCGAAACAAAAGTGGAGGTTTCCTATTGAAGACCATGAAAAGATTTAGAGATAATTAAAGATAGAGAGGATCCAGATTCTATGTACCAAGAGCTTTAAGTTATTTAAGTTTATACATTATACACATGACACATATTTTTGAGATACATGATTGGATATATATATATTCAATTTATTTATAGATATAGATATCTATATTGATTCTACATGTGACATGATTTAGAATGGATTTTTTTCAAAAGCTTGGCCATCTATTTCCAATTGTATTTAAATATTCCATGTGAAATTCTTAAGTTCAAGAATCTTTGACTTCATTTACATTCAACTCCACTTATAGCATCATCTAGATCACTTTGTTTGCTTACACATGTAAATTCATGTGTATTAGATTATATGAAATTATTAAGTTCAAGAATCTTTGATTTCATTTGTTCAACTCCAATTATATGCTATCATATGCAATACAAAACCTAGTCACTTTAAAAATGAGCATTTTTCCTAAATTCCTAAATCATCTATTTCCAATTGCATTTTTATGTTCAATGGAATTCTTAAGTTCAATAATCTTTGATTTCATTTACATTGAACTCCACTTATAGCATCATCTAGACCACTTTCTTTTCTTGCACATGTAAATTCATGTGTATTAGATTATATGGAATTCTTAAGTTCAAGAATCTTTGATTTCATTTGTTCAACTCCACTTATATGCTATCATATGCAATGAAAAACCTAGTCACTTTAAAAATGAACATTTTTCCTAAATTCTGAAATCATATATTTCCAATTTCATTTTTATGTTCCATGGAATTCTTAAGTTCAAGAATCTTTGATTTCATTTACATTCAACTCGACTTATAGCATCATCAAGACCACTTTCTTTGCTTGTACATGTAAATTCATGTGTATTAGATTATATGGAATTATTAAGCTCAAGAATATTTTATTTCATTTGTTCAACTCCACTTATAGCATCATATGCAATACATTTAACCTAGTGACTTTAAAAATGAACACTTTTTCTAAATTCCTTATCATCTATTTCCAATTTCATTTTTATGTTCCATGGAATTCTCAAGTTCAAGAATCTTTCATTTCATTTGTTCAACTCCACTTAATATAGTGCTCATCTAGAGCACTTTCTTTGCTTGCATGTAAATTCTTATGCAATACAAAACCTAGTGACTTTAAAAATTCATTTTGCCTAAAGTTTCTTATCATCTATTTCCAATTGCATTTGTTCCATGGAATTAGATTAAGTTCAAGAATATTTGATTTTATTTGTTCAACTCCACTTATCGCATCATCTCTCACTTTCTTTTCTCAAGCATGTTTAAATTCATAAGAAATACTTGAAACCTAGCAACTAAATAAATTCATTTTTCCAAAAGTTCCTTATTGTTCATCTATTTCCAATTGCATTTGTTCCATGGAATTAGATTAAGTTCAAGAATATTTGATTTCATATGTTCAACTCCCCTTATTGCATCATCTCTCACTTTCTTGGCTCAAGCATGTTTAAATTCATATGCAATACTTGAAACCTAGTGACTAAATAAATTCATTTTTCCTAAAGTTCCTTATTGAATCTATTTCCAATTGCATATGTTCCATGGAATTTTTAAGTTCAAGAGTCTTTGATTTCATTTGTTCAACTCCACTTATTGCTCATTGAATCTCTCTTTCTTTGCTCAAGCACATGTAAATTCATATGCAATATAAAACTTAGTGAATTTAAAATTCATTTTGCCTAAATTCCTTATCATCTATTTCTAATTGTATTTTGTTCCATGGAATTCTGGTTCAAAAAATATTTAATTTCATTTCTTCAACTCCACTTATAACATCATCTCTTAGAAATTGACTTAACTTACATATTTGCATTCAAATTATTTCTATTTCTTGACATATTTAAAGACATTCATTTCTATAATTAATTACATCCATGCTTTTAAATTTACAAAGAGCAACCATTCTAGTCCAACATTTTTATTTAGTTCAATTTTACAATTAATCAAAGGATGATTTGAACATTAATCAAGATTGACTTTAAAGAAAAAAATGAATATTCTCAGAATTCACCTCGATCAAGAACATATTTAAGGAAAAAAATAAGTACAAACTTGCTAAATAACTAAAACTATAATGCTATGTAAACCATATAGTGTATTTAATTTGTATATAAAGTGAAATGAAAACTATGTAATGTGATTTACGATGTATACCATAATGTAAATGTATGTAATGTGATGTAAATCATAACAAGTGTATACCATAATGTAAATGTATGTAATGTGATGTAAATCATATCAAAGTGTCCAAATCATAATAAGAGTTCAAACCATAATACTCTAAAACACAAAACAACTCAAATAGAAGGATATCTACCATGAATAGAATCATCTGATCCCCACCCTAACCCCTCTCTCTCAATCCATGTCCTGATCTAGGCTATCTCAATCCCTCTCCCCGATTCGAGCTCGCCTCGATCCCCTGCCTTGATCCAACTCTATCTCGATCCTTTGTCATGTGCCCTATCCCAAGCCTTGCAAAGTTTAAATACATAATTTAATTCAAGACACATGTGTACATATGCAAAATTATCTAAACTTACAATGTACAAGTTCAATGTGTTCAAATATACATCAAGTAATTCTAAATTTTTGCCATTAAATGTACCTCAGTTGTATAATGCATGGGATCACCATCATGATCCAAATTTCCAAACTCTAAAAAATCACCATATTGTCAGCAATTTTCAAATACATGATTTCAATCAGGAGTTAATTCACTGCTTTAAAATCAATTTTATTTAAAATATATTTACACATGTAAATTTTTAGAACACAATTATATATAAATTATTCAAGTACCTATTGTATATTATTGAGGGCACTACCAATCCCACTAATATCACAAGAGCGCAAAGACACCTAGGGGATCACATTTGTAGGTGGTATAGTATCATTTCCAAAGGGAAGTGATTATATGTGCCACAAACAAGATCAGGTGGCACAATAACCTCAACGTGATCTGTAACATGTTGAGGACCTAGACAAGTTGCAAGATCAATAGAAACATGTTGCACATGGGAGCCTCTAGGATGGTGTGGAATATCCTGTGAAATTGCCACGTCCTGGCTCGTATGTGTAGTAGGATGTTGAAGTCTAATAAAGGTTAGTACATGATCTAGATGGATCCCATGATCCTCACTAATGAACTGGTAAGCTGCTAGCAGATCAATCATAGAGACTACACACACATTACACACAGTCGTGTCACTCATACGGGTAACATCTGATGGAGATGGTAGATCAACATGAATAAATGGATCATAAGTAGTAGATGTAGTGTCAGTAGGGAGGCTAATTTGTGACCATAATAAGTATCTACCAATGTGATCAAATGATATTTGATTGATCTATGTGGTAATGGTGGCAATACTATAAAAAATATAAGACATGGTGGAGCATGTTGTTGTATCCCCTACTACTGCTAATTCCAAACATTTTGGTAGAACCAAAAGGTTTGGAATAACTAATGCACTCTTGTTCATAGGTGGTGGAAAATCAGGACGTCTATACTTAGGTTTTTCATAAAACTTGCCTCTACCCTTTCCAACATGCTCAAGAAAAGATGTGTAGTCCACATCTATCTATAAATGAAACTCTGCATATAATTATTTGACAAAATAAAGTGGTAGCTCATCATTGTGAGGCAATCTATGATGAGCTTCCAATCATCTAGGATATATGAATGGAGAAACAAGCTGATCTACACACCTAATCATAGTATATCCTCTAATTCTATCTTTTACCCTATAAAAAGGGAACATGATATACACATTATCTTGTGAAACTAACTTACTAAAAGATCTCCATTTCTCTATGCCGATAACACTCCTAGTAAGAGATAAATAATTTTTCTCAATGCTAAGATCATCGTAAGGATTGTATGATCGAATGGTTCCAATCATACGTAATATCTCATCCCTAATATTTAGTAATTTATCTCTATTAGCCAGATTAGGAGAGTTATGAATGGTTTGATCTAAACATCTTAATACATTTTCTAATCTCCCAATACTCTCCTCGTATAAATTCAATCTAGCCTAAGAATAATGCTTAGACTGAGGAGAATAATATGATGCCTGATCATCAGCCATATATATGTATATAAATAAAGAGATTTGCATATCATTAAAACAAAATATTTAAATTACAAATTTATCAAGTTTCAAAACTAAAACATTTTTAA
>VDFB02222457.1:0-11780 GCA_007258455.2 Sequoia sempervirens | reverse complement strand
GTCTTTAGTTCAAATGGTTTCCCAAGCAAATAATGTCTCCACATTTGTAATGCATGAACAATTGCTGCTAAATCCAAATCATGCAATGCATAATTTTTCTCATAGGGTTTTAACTTTCTTGATTCATATGCAATGACCTGCCCTTCTTGCATCAAATATCCACCTATTCCCTCTCTTGACACATCCATGGTGATAGTGAAGTCACCCTGCGGATCTAGTACCTTCAATATTAGAGCCATAGTCAACCTCTCCTTGAGTAGATCACATGCCACTTGACATTTTTCCATCCACTTAAACTTCGTTCCTTTCCTTTGCAATGAATTAATAGGAAATGATTTCTTGGAAAATTTTGCAAAAAACTTCCGATAGTAGCTAGCCAAACCCATGAAACTTCTAACCTCTGGTACATTCTTAGGTATTGACCATTCTAGCACCACTTTTATTTTAGTTGGATCCATTGAAATTCCCTTAGCTAAAATTATGTTACCCAAATATCGCACCTTCTTTTGAAAGAAAGTACACTTAGAGAGTTTTCCATACAATTTATGTTCTCTTAACCGTTGGAGAACTATCTCTAAATTTTTTTGATGCTCCTCTTCATCCTTGGAATAAATTAAGATATCATCCAAGAATACTGAACCAAACCTATCCAAACAATCCCTAAAAACATTGTTCATTAGGTTCATAAATGTTACTGGTGCATTAGTAAGTCCAAAAGGTAAGACTATAAACTCATAATGCCTATATCTTATTCTAAAGGAAATTTTGAATATGTCTTCATCTTTGATTCTTAGTTGATGGTAACATGATCACAAATCAATCTTTAGAAGCACAACCGATCCTCGCATCTAATAAAAAAATCATCGATTCGTGGCAATACATATTTATTATTTATTGTATCTTTGTTAAGCATCCAATAATCAATACACAAGCATAGTGTTCCATCCTTCTTCACAAAGATTACTGGTGCTCCCCAGGGTGAAACACTAGGTCTTATCAATCCCTTAGATAATAATTCCTCCAATTGTGCCTTAAGTTCCATTAATTCCATAAAAGTCATTCTATAGGGCACCTTGAAAATAGGTTCAGATTTTGGTACAATGTCAATAGAGAAATTGAATACCCTCCAAGGGGAGGTAATCTAGGTAGCTTATTTGGAAATACGTCCTCAAATTTCCATAAAATGGGTTACTTCTCCATATTTGTTTCTCCAGATTCCACCATTTCTCCTTCAATCTCTAAAGAATCTTGTGGTTCATAATATATGACATTATCTTGAGGAGTGTCTTCCTTAAGTTCTTCTAGTTTGACTACATATAGTTGCAAACCTTTCTTTTTCACCCTAAGCATTTAAATGGAAGAAATCTATCACAACTTAATATCTCTTGGTGTTCCTTGCATCATTACCCAATTTCCTAGATCATCAAGGAACTCTACTACCTTGGAATGAAAATCCACTTTGTCTCTATGTTTTCATAGCCAATTCATTCCTAGAATGACATCATAAGATCCTAGGGGTACTACGTACAAGTTCACTTCAGTTGAGAAACTAGGAAGTTCTACCCTAACTTTGAATAATCATTGCTTCATCGTTTCTCTTGTCTAGTTTGCATACTCAACAACCCAAGACTTTTCCATAAATCCAACTTTTCTAGATATTTGATTAACTACTCTAGGTGAAACAAAGTTTTTTAGTTTCTCTAGTATCAATAAGTATAGATATAGGTATACCAAACAAAATATCTAGAGTTTCCACTAGCATGACCTAATATTCAACTTGTCGATTGTCCAAGACTGCATGGATCTTCTGCTGGAATGTAGTTTGTTGTTGAGGAAGAGATTTTTTGTTTGCTTGAGATCTTGAAGACTTGTTGGGACATTGAGCAGCATAGTGATCCCTTCCACAAGTATAGCATCCTTCTATGGGTCCCTTCCTTTTTGCAGACTTGTCAAATTTATTGACATTCCCTCCAGTATTGTTGAAATTGTTGTTGTTGTTGTTTCCTTAGCAATCTCTTCTTGGTTTTTTCTAGTTGCTATGAGATCACTTATTTCCTTACCTTAGAGATTCTTGTGCTCCAACAAACTTCCTTGGAACCCAATTTTCTTGTGGCCCATTGAGCTTCTTTCGGTTTTTATTCTCTCGATGGATTGAAATGCCTTTGAGCTTTTGTTCTTGCTTGACTGCATTTTCATATACTAGATCCATAGTTTTTGGACCATGTACATCCACTTCACCACCAATTGAGCCGTTCATCCCCATGATGAACTTTCTTATACGAAAACATTCATCCTTCTAGTACATTGGCACATACTTCAGAAGATGAGTGAACTTTTCCCAGTAATCATTCATCGACATATCACCTTGTCTCAAATTTTGGAAATCAATCAATTTTTGGTCATAAAAGAGTTGGGGTAGCCATCTTTCTGAAATATTTTAGCAAAATCATTCCAAGTTAGAGTTAGAGAACTAAGACCAAGTTCCAGTTTTTTGTTCATCCACCAGTTAGAAGTTTCCCCCACTAATTGAAATGCTCCCCAAACAACTTTGGTAACCTCAAAATAGTTCCTTATCTCAAAATATTTTTCCATTTGAATTAACCAAGCCTTAGCCTCATCTTTGCTGGTGCTTCCCTCAAATTTTGGTAGGGTAACTTTTCTCATATCCTTGGACAACTCAGTTGCCACACATTTTCTTTTGCTACTTTTAGATTGGGACAGAGATTCTTTTTCCCTACGTTGATTTGATTGATTAAGGTCATGAGAATTCTCTCCTTCATCCTCATGAGATATTTCTTCCTCTTCACCTAATGGAACTTCTTGATCTTCTTTTTCTTTCCTTTTCACTTCTTGTTCAAATTTTTTGATCCTTTCCTTAGTTTCATCCATGATGACCAAGATATGATCCAACTTGGTTTTAGTGTTATCTGAACCTTGTCCAACTTCCTGATTTTTTCTAGGATTAGTCCTTGTCCTCACCATCTTTTCAATAAAATATTATACCTGAAGGTTCATCTATATTAGATCCTATCATGGTTCACTTTAATATATTGATTTTTTTTCAAAAGAGTAAACATTCACACATAATAAATTCTATTTTGCTCACAAGTTTTTATATAGAAAATAAATTTTCATTTATTCATAAGGATTTCAATTTCCTTTCTTTACACTGAATGAATATTCAAGTAGTCAAGAGGAGAGTATCCATCAGGTTCACTCTTAGATACATAACTTAACGGGGTATACCCTTCAAAATTTTGTTCATCTCTAATTTGTTCTTCTCTATCCCAAAATGATAGTATACCTTAGATTTTTCTTCTGATACATAATTATGAGGTACATAACCTTCTGACTCACCACTTGAGGCTATAACAATTATTTCATCCATGGGTAAAACGCGAGGATCTCTAAACAACGTAGCTAGAATGATGCTACATTCTAAGGGCATATCCTTAGGAAGTGATAGTGAGTCTGACTTTGTCAAAGAGACAAGAGGTAGATAGTTGAAATTGGCTTCATTTCTCATCCTTCTCTTCTCTTGGATAATTCACGATAGAGCGTGATTGATTGTCTTAGTATCACTTAGCCAAATGGCGTTGTCATAGTTAGTTCCTTCTATAGTAAAAAAACGAGCTTCCTTTTGCTTCTTGGCCCTTAGGTAACACTCATTCCCGATTATTGAATTTCTTGTAGTTAACCTGAGACGCACCATCCTGGCACAAGAATTTACCAAACATTATTATTCACATAATGTTGGAAGTGAAAACATAGTGAGCACATAGGTTCCAGAGCTGAACCTGGTAGCTCTGATACCACACGTAACATTCCCCTTGTTCTACATAGTAATTTTCCTATGTTTTACCACAAGTGAATTTAATCTAATGGCTAAACACATAGCAATAATTTTTTTCTTTTCAAAACAAGATAAAATGCACACATGATAGCAATAAAATATCTTTCTCATTTCATTCAAAGAATTGTACAATATTTATAAAGAAATGTTTTTATAATCTAAATACAAAATACATTTTCCATCTTTCAAAGAAATAGATACAAGT
This sequence comes from Sequoia sempervirens, assembly GCA_007258455.2. NCBI lineage: Eukaryota > Viridiplantae > Streptophyta > Pinopsida > Cupressales > Cupressaceae > Sequoia > Sequoia sempervirens. Next base: position 7,722 of record VDFB02222457.1, on the reverse strand, counting down.
TACATACATAGTTCATTTGAGCTCCATTGGCACTAGAAATACAAATGATCCAAGAAACACCCTTTCAAATCTAGGCTTTCTGACTGAGAGGAGAAGCATCACTCAAGCACTTTTTTGCCACCCATGGACTAACTGCAGTCCCCCACACATCTTCCGCATATGGTAAGATGACCCTACCCTTCAACAAAGAGCTTTGGTCTAGAAACCACAAAATACTAGCCTATCCTGAGCTAGTGTTGTGTCTTGCATAACTAGAACTTTACCATACAACTCATCTATGTTCTACGTGTATGACAATCTTAGACTAGCATGAATAAGTAACACAATGAACTGGCAGTGTAACCAGTGGTGAATTACACCACTTTGGCCAAAGTATTCATCACTCTTGTTTTAGAATGGATATCACACGCTCATCCACCATTCTAACTCGATTTGTTAAGACCAATTGTATTCTATCATAGGAAATTCCCTCCATTGGATAATTTACAACCCTAGGAACAACCTATATACACTAAGTATTCTATGACTCCTCTATTAGGTTATACATGTGTTTCCATAACCAACAAAATCAAACTAACTTAAGCTATAACGACTCCATTCAATTGAAGATCACAATAATATATATATATATATATATATATATCTATATCTATATTTCCACCCACTCCTTAATATGGAGTATGTACAATCACTTCAAACAATAGATAATTCCAATCTATAACAACAAAATACTTTCAATTCACAAATGCTGAAAACAATCTTTACCTAAAAGCTTATTACTTTCCCAAACAATAGTCAAGAGAAATATAAACAATTCAAAAACAAAAAATGATAAAAGAATAAGATTCAACATGCTTGTAAGTATAAAGCTCTAATTGATCTAGTCGGTTTACAATCCTAGCCCCCTCAAATCAGCTTGCAACTTGGCAACAAAACACTTCTACAATTCCAAAATTCCCTCACAAATCCTCACAATAAATCTCTTGCACTTCACTCTTAAACTCTCCTTCACAAATCTCAAAAAAATAGAGCAACTTTAGAAAATAACAACATAGTGCAAATATATGCGTCCCTTTGAGGTAAAAAATTCCTCTATATATACACAAAAATCAACATATATAGGCTAGAAACAAGGTAGATGAATCGACACTTCTTAGCTTGCATGATTCGACTTAGCTAGGTATACAAAAGGTGATAAAATTCAAACTTAATACTCAAAAAACAAAACAATAGGTCGCTTCATTCAAAGATAGCAAGAATGCATTTCAGATATGCAAGGTAAATGATCAAATAGGTCGACTTAATTCATGCCAACATCTACTTGACTTATTCTCCCATTTACTTTGGTTTCCATCGCTGGACAGAGCTCACAAAATAAAATTCTAATGCAATGTAGACATTCATAATTTGGTGCCACATAAACCTCTTACATGCTTTTGGTGTTTGCAAATTTATGACCGAGTCAAAGCCTTTAAATGCATTACATATAACTTTCAATACTATTGACCAAGTCTTATAGCTTTTCCACGTGCCTTCCACTATATTGCATTCTATTTGCAAGCATGGTAAATCATTATAAATGTCAATAGCGCTGCCTTAATGCGCACTTCATTGCTGCACCATTCACTATATGAAATGCACACTATATACTATGGTTTACATAGTATGCACTTGGATTTTAATAATATCAACACTTTATTTATATAAACAATGCTTAGTCAAACATTGGAGTAATCAATAATATATATATATATATATATATATATATATATATATATATATATATATATATATATCAACATGTTATTATATATACATTATATATATATATATATCAACTCATACGATTATCAATATACTTCATTCAATATTTGAATGTAATATATAAATAACTTAACATGTTATTATATATATCTATATATACTAAAGATATAGAAAAATTAAACTCATAATGACATTATAACATACTCTATCTATTCAAATGTAATATATAAATAACTTTAACATGCATATACCGATTACACGTATATATATATATATATATATATAGAATATATATATATATATATATATATATATATATATATATATATATATATATATATCAACTCATACGATTATAAATATACTTCATTCGATATTCAAATGCATAAACTTATATCCATTTTCTACTCAATTTAATATATATATAAATACCTTCAAACATACATAAAAGCATAATATTGATTGATATATATTTACATGTTAATTTTTCCATTCGATGTTCCTATTCATATGGGTAATTCACCCATAAGCATGCATAGATATGTCTATCTATGTATAATTATGCACGTGATTACTCATGTGTTTGAGTTCATCGTGGACATGCATATATGTATGTATATATACATCCTATGTATATATCTCATCGATTGTACTCTAAAAGAAGTACTAAAAAACACAAAGAAAATCAAACACTTATTTCAAGCATGACCTTACAAACAAACAAAACCTCTCTTAAACAATCAATTCAAGGTATCTTACCTTTTTCCCAAAACTATTGACTTGACTATTCTAATAGCGAGTGTGTGAAAGCTTAGTTTAGACTCATTAAGGGTTTCCAAACCAAAATTATTCTCCTAAGTGATACTTCCCCTCCCTTCTGGAGGTGTGAATCCGCACCTGTAATCAACTTGTCACATTTGCAAAGGTAGTCAATTGATCACAAAACAATCACTTGCAATTCATATTCAATAGTTAGAATTAAGAAACATATATAACATCAATTTGAATCAACCATTTATTCATTATATTTCCAAAGATTCATACATACAAAGTACGTTCACATTTATTTCTATCAAAGTTACATACACACACATATGCAAGTATTTCATCTAGCTAGGTAAATATACCACAGGGTGTAACACCATGCCAGAACAAAGCACGTTGATGTGCAGTTTCATTTTGTTTGTGATATGGTGGAAGATGGAAAGGTGAAATTGGAAAAGGTGGACACTTTGGTGAATGTTACAGATGCACTGACAAAGCCAGTGAACATAGAGAAGTTCAGATGGTGTGCCGGTTTTATGGGCCTTACAGCCTGAGCAATGATATAGTGACTCCTGAAGGTCTTCAACAAGTGGGAGAATGTTGGGAATTGGTGTCTCAACCTTCTATCCTATTTTTTAGGATTTCCTATTTTATAGGAGTATTTTTTGTGCCAAGAAATGAAAATTAAGCAACTCTTATTTTTTAGGAAGTGGGACCCACTTGGACATTTCCTATTTTGTAGGGGGTATGTTGACTGGTTAACCAATGTCATGTGAGAGTGCCACTTGTCACTTGGGCACTCAACCTGGGAAAATTAATTCATAAAATTCCTAGGAGTGGTTGGATGCCAAGTGTTAGTGTGTGACAAGTTTCAAGCCCTGCTTGTTGGCATATTCCTTTGTATGAGCATGAAGAGCAAGGAAGGGTGACACTAGTCACCTAGGTGCTCACTTGGGATGAGAAGTTTGTAAAAACTTCTCAAAGGTGCGCCCGAATGCCATGTGGCATCAGTTTGAATTGTTGACTAAGGCTCGGAAGGGAAAGTTGCTTTGTTTAGACTTAGTTGTCACTTAGAGTGACTACGAGTTGTGGGTGAGTTCTTTTTTGCTAGAAAATATGATTTTCTCTATGGGGCACCTAGCATGTGAAGTTGCTTGATTTTTGGAGCTACAAGTTTTGCATGTGCTTGCATGTTGTTGCATGTCGGTGCATGTACGCGCATGTGTTGACATGTTGCTATTCAAGTCTTTTGGGACTCGTGCATGTTGTTGATTTTTTAGTTTACATGCATATAGAGATTGAGAGATTGACACACGACAAAAATCAACACCCTTTTATGAGAAGGATATATACTTATCCCTTAGTGCATTTGTAAATGTAATGTGATTGTAATATCTATATGTCGTTATGATGAACATAGAATCATTCTAGACTAGATTTGTATCATAGTGAAATTGCACCTGCAAGAGCATAGACTCTAAGCATTGTATGTAATTCCCATATTACAATAATACAATTGATTTGTGATTTGGTGTGTGGGTTTTTTTTTCGAAAGGGTTTTCCCATGTAAAATTGTGTTGTGTTTTATGCTTAAAATTTGAAAATAAAATTAATGCATGTGTGTTCTTAAAGAAACTGTAATAGAATAAAGATTTGAAACAATTTTTTTGCATCTCTCTCTTGATTGATTTGCATTAGGGAAGCATTTTCTGCACTCAACTTTCCTTTCAAAGAGCTTTGTAATCCTCTATTTTATGCCTTTAATATATAGAAAAGTTAGAAACTAGAAACTACCAAGCATTATTCAAAATTATTAATCAAAACCATGAGTTGTAGCAAAAATATAATGTCCCCATAGTCATGTTCAAGCAACCCATAATAGTAACTCCTCATATACCTCTTCCATAACTTACAATTCTCTTATACATCATAGATTCCATCATAACAATCAAATTGACCACTTTTCTAAATTTAGGTGCTTTATGAAGGCATTCAATGTTTGTGTTAGTTGAAAAATTGAGAAGATGCTCTATAACTCTCAAATTTGACCTTTTTAATGTAACTTATCTATTCAACACCTTCTTACATAATATACAAAGTATCCCAAAGAACAAATAATAAAAAAGTCTCCACCTTCACTCGGGTGTCCCATTTTGCCCACTCCATGATGTTTGGAAATCATATATTATTTATTTACATAATTAAATATAATTTATAAAGGTTAATATTTGTAAGATGAATGATACACTTAATATTAACATTCTCCCACTTGAAATTTACATTGTAAAGACACAAAGGAAAACTATTTAAAATAAATCAAGTGTTAGAAGAGGTGAGGCCCATGACCTCTCTACACCAATTGAATTTATTTGTGCTCATTAGCTTAGTGAGATAATTTATAACATTAACCAAAGTTTTAACCTTTATTATTACGATTTTTCCACCCTTCGCCATCTTGTAGACAAATTGATACTAAACATCAATATGCTTCATTTGAGCATGGTACATGGGTTCTTCACCAAGTGGACAATACTTCAATTGTCATATCTAATTCTAACATGTTTGCACTCAAAGAAAATACTTGAACATAATATATATAACCACATTATCTACTTACATGCATGTGTCATAGCCAAGTACTCTACTTTTGTAGTAGAGAAAACAATTGTAGGTTGTCGCTTATTCATCCAACTAACATGTCTTTCAAATAAAGTGAACACATAGCTTCTCATGGGCCTCTTGTTCAAATGACCAACCCAAATCTAAATCAACAAATCCTTTTATATCAAGAAATTTACCCACATCATTAGTCCCATGATATAAAAACCAATAATCAAAAGTCTCTCATAAATATCTGAAAACCATTTTTCACATAATTCCAATGCTTTCTACTAGGGTTAGACAAAAAAATGCTCAAAAATCTCATTGCTTCTAGGTAATATCTAGGCTTGTATGGATTATAACATACATTACGTTGCTTATGGTACTAGCACAAGAAACATTAAACTTATCCTCCAAATCATCATCTAACTAAGGACATTCGACCAATGATATTTTAATACTCACAAGTAAATGAATACTTACTAGCTTACAATCTTACATAATAGACATATGTAAAATATTCTAAACATACTTTGACTAAGCCAAAGATTTTTGCCAACTTGATCCTTACTGATCTCCATACCTAAGATGTATTTTGTATCCCCCAAATCCTTCATATCAAGACACTAGATAGCTAACTTTTGTGCCCCTTAAAAGCATTCCGTTATTGTTTTCAATGAATAATATGTCATCAACAAATATAGAAATTATTAAAAAATAACCATCAATCAATTTAAAATAAACACAATAATCACATTCACTCCTAATAAACCCAAGTTCCAAATGAAAGAATAAAAAATTTCATACCACATCCAAGGTGTCTACTTTAGACCATACAACAATTGTTTAAACTTGTAACTAAATTCTCCCTCTTTCTACCACAAAATCATTAGGCTATTTCATATTGTAGTGTAGAAAATTGTACTCTTTTCTAAGTGAAAGTAAAATTTCACACTTAGTTTGGACCTATTTTAGTGACCTTACATTTATGCATATTTAAACCTCATTAATGGGCCCCTAATACCCTTTATTATGCATCCCAAGGCCTATTTTAATTATTTCCCGACAATATAACTTGCATTGAATGAATGCAATTAATTGATTTAATGCCCCAACATAATCTAATTCCTGGAACTTTAGGTTAGGACCCATTCGCCCATGGGAAAATGGTCTCCTTTAAGTTCCTAAACTCAAATTAAAATATGTTTTTGGTGGCATTTCATAGTCCCAAATTCAAATTTTACATGTCGGCCATCAAGATTTAATAAATGGGAAATTAGAATGGAAGCCTATAAAGCCTAGTCTTTTCACCATTTTACACTAGGTGGAAAAAGTGATCAAGAAGTTATTCACAAGATTTACACTCAAGAGCAAGGATAAATCAGTCAATAATTCAAATTTGAAGTCTTGGAGCAACATTCTACTTGTTTTTGCAGGTCTTCAAGCTCATTTTGTCAACAAGATCAAGCATTGTCAAAGATTGATGATAGATGCCTATGGAGGATCATGATGGATTCTAGGTTTTGGGAGATGCACAAATCCATTCAACCAAGCCTAATGACTTGTTTCCTAAGTGGTTCCATCTTCTATTATCATTCTACTTTTTTCCTAAAAGAAGGTATAAACACATTTATGATCTATTAGGGTGATTTGACATCTCCCAAAGTGGGTCTTCACCATTGTTCATGTTTAATTTAGGGATCTTATTCTAATACACTTGAATAGGGGTTCTTTTCATTTTAGCTCTTAATAATATTAGACACACTTAAGATTAGGGATTGAACACACTTTCATGTTTCAAATCTATTCTTTTCATCAAGGTTTAATTACCAAACTTGGGGTTTGACCGAGGCAAACCCCTATCCACCACCAAACAACATTTTTATTTTGTAGATTTATCATAGGTACAAATCCAGGAGTGAAGATTCAGAAGTGCAAACACATAACTCAGATCTCTGTTTCTAACTTTTCAGAAGGGGAGACCTGGACCCATTTTCCCATGGGCGAATAAGTCCTTGACAACCTTCTGAAACAAGATTTTTATGATAGGTGCACAATGAAGTACCCAAAATCTGCAATGTAAGACCAACCTTAAAAACTCATTAGAGGGGTTAGTCTAAACACACAAATCTGCAAATACCTCCATGGAATATATTGCAAATGCTTTCAAAAATGCAACAAATGATAATATAAAGACTAAAACATTATGAAAACAAAAGCAAGCTACCTATTCCATGTTGGATTGGTGTCACATGTGCTAGTGACCCTTTCCCAATCCTTGATCAAAGCTCAAAATGATAAAATGCAAATGGAGATGGTGGAGTGATGATGAACAAGATCAATCTCAAAATGGAAGAGAGTAACCTTGCATGAAATTGCAAGGATCGGTTTGAGGATGATGCACCCATTTAAAGATTTTCAAAATGCCAAGTGTTGAAGAGGGACCAATGTGGAACTAAAAATAGGCCAATGAAAAGAGGCCACTTGTCATCATGTGAGTGGTTGATGCATGTGCAAGATTTGGGAAATGTGCCCAAGAGGGGAAAATTTCAAATTCAAATTGTGAAATAAATGTTGAGAGGGGACAAGAAA
>VDFB02222455.1:0-18163 GCA_007258455.2 Sequoia sempervirens | reverse complement strand
AAGAATAAAAGAGCATAGTGCGGACATTAAGAATGATTGAGTCATTAAATAAGCTCTTGCCTAGCACTCTTCTTCCACCAAACACCATATTTTTCTAGAGAAATTTCAAGTTTTGTACAAAGAGGACAACTTTGTCAAGAGGAAGCTCAAGGAAGCCATAGAAATTAACAATCATCCCACCAACTTGAACCGTGATGAAGGTTGGAATCTTAGTATTTCTTGGCACCCTTTGTTATCCAATCTTAGAAATCACCATCTCCATCATTCCTAATTTTTCTTCCCCTTCGTTCGGTGCTTCTCTTTGGTCTCCTTGGTTTGTCTTTTTTCCCTCTTTTTCTCTAGGCCTCAACTCTCATTTTTTAGTTTTTCTTGTTTCTTTGTGTCATTGTCTTCCCCTTTTTGTTTTGGCTCTTGTTTCCCTCTACCCCTTTTTTTAATTTTATTATTTAGCCACTTGTGTTATCTTATTAGTCTTCTTTTCTTTTATAGTATTCACTTAAATTACTTTTTTATTCTGTTTATATTGTTTTTTTTAAGTCTTCATTTATTTTATTTAATTAATTCTTATGGTTGTTGGGCTTCCTTTATTCTCTAAATTTTGTTAAGTTTATAAAGTTTTAGTTTGTAAATTGTCTTCATCTCTTTTGGCCATTTTATTATTTTTCTTTGTGTTTTTATGTGGGCTTTAGTCATTTTAATATTTGTTTTGTTTTTCTAATTAATAATCTCATTATTAATTGCCATCAATTTTTGAATTAATTGCCTAGTTTAATCTTTAGGTTTTTAATTATTTTTGGACCTTTTTAATTTTTGTTCTTTTGTATTGATTTTGTCTTCTTTTTGTTTTTGGCTCCTTCTTAAGTGCTTTTTTTTCTCCTTTAATCTTTTATTTCCTTTATTATTATTATTATATTTTTTCAACTCTTGGTCTAGTATTTATCTCTACGTTGATTTTAACCTCCTTTATTTTATTATTTTATTTTGCTTAATTTCATTTTATCCCTTCCTCTTCATTTTTTTTCTTTTGGTTTTTAGGTTGGCTTTTGTTTTCCTTTTTCTTTTTCTCTATTTAGCTATTGTTATCAAATTCTCACCACAACTCAATTTAACAGAGCTAGTTATTTAAGATTCATTTTAAGGTGAAGAATTTCAATTTACCTCTGCAAATGTTTAACCATTGCAAGTGTTTGAGTTATTGTGGAATTTTAAAATGCAATGTGTTTAGTTGCTTGTTATCAATTGCAGTATTAAGTATTACATGTAATGTAAAAGGAATGCTTTCAATCTGTATTCATTCACAATATTTCAAACATTGTTTTGCAAAAGGAAAAGTATAGAATTGAAAAAGTATTTCATAAATATTATATTTGTATTCATTGGATAATAAGAACCAAGTGTCCCACACAAGCTGTGGGAATAGTTGAGACAGTGTATCAAAAGGAGCATGCTACACTATTAAAGATTAAAGAAATATAAATCACATAAGAAGGAACATAATCATCATTGCATGATATCTTCAGTTGATTCTGGAATGGTGCACCTTTATTTGCTCCTAAGCTCCTTGTAGACCTACAAGAGATGTTAAAAGATGTTAGAGCTCTGATTATGAAAATTCCTACATGAATCATCAACAGTAATGTAGAATGCTGCTTATTGATACATTGAAAAAACTAAGCAAGAGCAAGAAGTGTGACAAAATACAAGGAGGAAGCATCATAATAATATATTGTTTGAATCTAACATTGTTTGCTTCCTGTGCAGGTATAGGACAAGTCATGCTACTGATCCAATGTGAAATTTTAAAGCATGTGGTGTAAACAGGCTCCCTCAAGCATTCAAAGGAGGGATGGAGAAAGAAACAGATCCAAATTTCTCAAAGAGAGATGTTCATTAGAATAAGTGCATCACAAATTCCATAAGACTCAAACAGTTGACCATTCAGGACAGTCAAGTCTCAATATGCAATGAATTGAAAATCATGAGTGATCAATTGTTCAAGTGCAGTATCATGAATGTGAGAGTGAACATGCATACATAATTCCTTGTTTGTAAATCATCAATTACAACTGAAGCAAATGAAGAAGATTCTAATCATCAACATCAGGTACTCTTATATTTCAAAATATTCAATGCAATGATAGCTTTCACATCATCATGTTGTTGTTCAGGAGATAAAAATGAATGAAGAGTACAAAAAAGAGGTTGGATCCATCAGTAACAGAGTGACAACTGACTGCAAGTCAAGCATGAGAGTCAAATGAGTGAAAGGAAGAAGCACTGGTGAACACAATGAAAGCAACACCATTCATGAAGTGCATGTAAAATGTGACAAGTTGTAGTACCCCTCCATTTATGCTTATGTTTTTTGGTTACATGTTTTCATACTGTTAGACTTTGATACTTGGTTTGGATATTTTGATCGCTGGTTTTGAGCGACAGTGGATTTACTCTGTGACATGATGATACATTGTATTGCGATATTTGATTTCTGATATGCTTTGAGATAGCATAGATGTTTTCCTTCAGTTGATTATTGCTATGTATATGTTTATGATGGACTAACAATTATTTAATTCGTCAGTCTGATGTGACGTGTATTGGTGTGGAGAACGGAATCTCATCACTCGCTTGCAAGTGCCCTGTGATGTCCGTGATTTTCTTCGCACGGTGTGCCTATACAATGGTTTATATATATATATGCATGTTATTTCTTGGTTGTAGGATTGCAGGTACATGACACCGACTCCACCTGGTTACTCAGGTCTGAGCGTGTCAAGACTCAATGGAAATGTTGATTGGGAGGTAGTAGCATGGTTTATCCTAATCTAGTCTATAACCCGGTCATAGTACATCGTCAGTTTAGTTCAGAGTCATAGATTGTCTTGTATTGTTCTGTTTGGATTTAATTGCTTGAAAGGTAATTTTGTTAATTTTAATGTTAGTTTATTATGCTTTAATTTTAATCTGTAATGCCACGTCAAAATAACCTAAGGAATGTTGCAATTGTGTATAATAGTGAAATAATTTTTTTTAAGTAATAATATTAAGTTAATTAGTTGCATACATTCACTAAGTTACGCAATGTTACACTACTTGAGTTTCCATAGACGACTTTAGTATTTCACATTGCTTATAATTAATTAACATAAACATTAAAAATAGACATTGCATAACATTTGAAAACTCCATTCAAGATAGTATAAAGTACATACATGTTTCATACATTGCATTTGAAAAGATATTACAATACTCATTCATCTGATGAGGTGGATCAAATAATAATTACATTTTACAATGTTCACCTCATAAACAATTGAGGGATGTTTTACAAGAATGCAATAAAGAAAATACATCTATATCCAAGTGCGAGCTCTTCATCCATGAAGCTCTCGATGCTATGATCATAAACTAGGGACCCAACGGAGTAAGGTGCACGTTCCACCCAACCATGTGGTACCCGTAGGTCCACTCCCCATGCTAGGAGATAGTAATATGGTTACCTAGACATAATCTACTAACCCTAGACACTAGTACACAACTGACTAATGGTTACATTGCTTCCAGATTTTAGATAATTGAATGTACTAAGTACACAAGGTTAATTGTTATTTTAGGTGGAGTATCATCACAATGCTGCAAAGGTTACCCTGGTGTTTCTTCCTAGGTTCCGGCCCCCATCATGGGTTACCCTGGTAACCTCTTATGAAACCCGGCCCCTATTGGATACTATTGCGGAATTGAATGTCTTTTGAAGAAACAAGACATCGATTTGCCATTCCAGGCCTTCTCATCTTATACTCAAGACTGAACTAGCTCAAGAGTCCATAAGTGAGGCATAATCATCTTATTAAAGATTTTAATCTAACTACTATGTTGTTTAGTTATCACTAACTTACTAACTCTTTGTAAGTTACCCAGACACCACTTTGTGTGTCGGCCCTTACATAGAGCCACTCCCATAAACATAACAAAGGTATACTAAGTTTTCTAACTAGGGTGGACAAAGTGCACAAAAATCAACATATAATACTAGATATACCACATTGAACATCACAATCTGTTCACAAAAATCAGGTGTCTATTAACCATACAAAACCAAGTGCACTACCCTAGTTTGTTCAAACACATGAAACCATTGTAAAATTTAACTCCCTTGAAAAGTCCATAACTGAAAGACTTGAAATCACGTAAAAATAATTCCCATTTTCCCAATAAAATTTTAAAACAACTTAAAGTAAATTCACGTCTATCATTTGGATTTACTAAATCCACTTAAAACAGTTTGAAAACAACATGAATATAAATCAGCTTAATAAATGATCTATTTTGAAATCAATAAAAGTAATTGTTTCATTTAATCTATTCTCTTGATTTTCTCGATTTCACATAAAAGTGTATTCCAAAATTTCTCTTTCATTCTTACTATCTTAGAAGTAATTAATCTTCAAATTTACATGTAATTTCTTTAAAAAAAATATCAAAATTATCTTTCTAAATTAATAAATCACAAATCTTATAAATATTTATATACAAACATATATACATATATGTTTATATATAAATATTAATATATAAGAATTTATTATATTGATTTCCCATAGAAATATATTCATATTAACATATTTATATACATATATATATATATATATATAAGTATATTATATATAAATAAAACAAAATATTAAAAGTCATTCTTCAAACATAACGCATGAAAATCGCGTTTAAAACTTTTAAACAAAATTTAAACCTTGAAAAGCATGCAGCCAAACTACGACCTCCTTGTGGGGAGGTTGCAGCCCTTACCAGGGCTGCGCCCACCACAATAGTATGAGGGGAGGGTTTCGGGCCTCCCCAAAACAATTAATTTTTTTTAAAATCTTAAAAAAAAAATGATTCTTTTATAATTTCGCCCGTACGGCGTACACTTCTAATCCGTCATTTAATTAAAAATCTCAAATCTGAGCATGAATATAAAATGAGATTTTTTTTTACAATCCAATTTATATATAAAAACATATATAAAATATATGTATATATATAAGTTACACAGGGATTTTCAATAGAATTATAAAATAAATTTCTACAGGGTTTCCAATGGGGAAATTGGGGAAATTTCCAGAAATTTCTATAGAATTTTTCATACGGGGAACTGTAAAAAATATTTCTACAGGATTTTTTTGTAAAGAAATAACAAGATCAGAAGAAAGCTTTAAACCAAAAATTAACAGAGTCTGTTGAACACTTTTTAACAATAAATGATAATTTTATCTATAGATCATTTTGCTAAAATAAACAGAGATTTCTCTATAATTCTTTGTTTTCACAGTTTAATATACAGAGAGGAAATCAAATTTCACATAATTAATTTCCAAATTCCCCGAGAAAAATTACAGCTTTCATAAACAGACATTTACTCAGGCAATCATTTTAAAAGAAATCAATTTAATTACAAAGAAGAATACCTGTTTTTCTAGTAACTTGAAAAAAAATTGCCTGTAGAAGAGAGCCTCTGTTGCCTGTAGCGTGCAATCCTCCAAAGCTGCTCCAGAAAATCCAAACCAAAGAAAGCTATATCCAAACACAAAGAACTTCCAACCAAAGGGATCTTCCACAAAAATACAACATACAGAGGAAATCACAATTTTCTCTAAAAATAATTTTTACACAGCCAATTATTCTTTCATTTCTCGTGAAGAAAAAATGATAACCTTTCTGTATTTCCTAGATTCGAGATAATATCCATGAAATAAATGTAACTGGCACACTTGTCGAGAAGAAGAAAAATATCTTCAACAACTTCTCGGCAATCTTGCCTTTCAAGATTTGCATGAATTAATTTATTTAAAATTTGAAATTTTCAAATGCAAAATTTATTTAATAATTAAAAATGCCATTTCCCAATAATATTAATTTCAAATTTTATTTAAATTTATTCACACACATTTAAAACAATTTTAATTTAATTAATTAATTTATTTAATTAAATAAATTTAATCTCTAAGATCAAATTATTTAACCAAACAAACTAATTAATTTATTAAATAACATGTAAAACTAATTTCTTTAACATTTAAAAATTAATTTAAATAATAATAAATTAAAGCATAATAAACTAACATTAAAATTAACAAAATTACCTTTCAAGTAATTAAATCCAAACAGAACAATACAAGACAATCTATGACTCTGAACTAAACTGACGATGTACTATGACCGGGTTATAGACTAGACTAGGATAAACCATGCTACTACCTCCCAATCAACATTTCCATTGAGTCTTGACACGCTCAGACCTGAGTAACTAGGTGGAGTCGGTGTCATGTACCTGCAATCCTGCAACCAAGCAATAACATGCATATATATATAAACCATTGTACAGGCACACCATGCAAAGAAAATCACGGACATCATAGGGCACTCGCAAGTGAGTGATGCGATTCCGTTCTCCACACCAATACACATCACATCAGACTAACGAATTAAATAGCTGTTAGTCCATCATAAACATATACATAGCAATAATCAACTAAAGGAAAACATCTGCGCTATCTCAAAGCATATCAGAAATCAAATATCGCAATACAATGTATCATCATGTCATAGAGTAAATCCACTGTCGCTCAAAACCAGCAATAAAAATATCCAAACTAAGTATCAAAGTCTAACAGTATGAAAACATGTAACCAGAAAACATAAGCATAAATGGAGGGGTACTACATCCTCCCCCCTAGGATCAGGCTTGCTCCTGAAAGCCTGCGAACAGATAGGGATAAAGTTCCCTCATGTGTGTCACATCCTCCCAGGTAGCAGAAGCCTCATGGCTAGGATCCCATTGGACCCTCACCTGATCAACGTCTCGACCCCTGAGACCGAGCGTCCAACATTGTAGAATGGCCATGGGCTCTAAAGCCAGCTGCCCGTCCTCTACCTGTAACACATTCCAATCAAGTACATGAGAAATGTCGGGATGATATAGTCTAAGAACTGATACATGAAAAACATCATGAATACGTGACAAACTGGGTGGTAAGGCGAGTCGATACGCCATAGGACCAATTCTCTCTAAGATCTCAAATGGCCCAATGAAATGAGGCGCAAGCTTAGAGCCTTTTCCATAACGGATTGGACTCTTTCGTGGTCACACTCGAAGAAACACTCTATCACCAACAGCAAACTATCGGTCTATTCTATGCGCATCGGCATACTTCTTTTTCCTATCCTGTGCTGCTATCAAATGTTCTCTAATACGGTCAACCTATTGCTCCATGTCTCGAAGCATCTCAGGTCCAAGTAACACTCTATCCTCAAGTCGATCCCAACTCAGAGGAGTTAGACATGGACGACCGTATAATGCCTGAAATGGTGACATACCTATGGAACTCTGATATCCGTTATTGTAAGCGAATTCTACTAAGTACAGATAATCCTCCCAACGAGATTGTTGGTCCATTATGTACATTCTAAGCATATCCTCTAATATTTGATTAACTCTCTCCATTTGTCCATCAGTTTGAGGATGATACGCTGAACTAAAGTTCAACTGTGTACCTAGAGCATGTTGTAACGAAGTCCATAGGGCTGAAGTGAATACAGGATCTCTATCAGAAATAATTCTACGAGGAATCCCATGCAATCTAACTATGTCCTCCATGAATATCCTAGCTATGGATGAAGCATTATATGATGATCGTATTGGTGAAAAATGAGCTACCTTAGTCAATCAGTCAACATTTACCATAATGGCATCATGTCGACATGATGACGTAGGTAACCCTACAATAAAGTCAATAGATATAATATCCCATTTCCATTCAGGAATGAGATGTGGCTGCAATAATCCAGTGGGATGTTGATGTTCAGCTTTGACTCGCTGACATTCAAGACATCTCGATACATAATTAGCAATATTACGTTTCATACTAGGCCAGAAATACAATTGCCGAAGATCGGCATGCATTTTCTTAACACCTGGATGAGCTGAGTACGGAGCTCTATGAGCTTCTGTCATAATTAACGTACGAAGACCCTCAAAATGTGGTACATAAATATGACCTAAATACCGTAATATACCATCCAATTCTAGGACATACCCTGCAAATCGTCCTTCTAAAGGTCTACCAGATTCTATCTCCGACCTCACTTCCTGATACAATCTATCAGTAGGAAGTGCTGCTAATATTTGACCTCTCAAATCTACTTCAAGAGTAGTAGTAGAGATCTCATGTCGATGATGACTAAGAGCGTCAGCCACTACGTTCTCTTTTCCTTGAACATATCTCACTTCAAAATCGTATTCACACAAGAACTCCATCCACCGTCTCTGCCTAGCATTCAAGTTAGGTTGCGTAAAAATGTATTGTAGACTACGATGATCAGTATGAAGTTCAAAACGATGACCTAATAAGAAATGCCTCCATCGAACTAATGCATGTACTACTGTAGCTAGTTCTAAATCATGAGTGGGATAGTTTAATTTGTGATCCTTGAGTTTGCAAGACTCATAAGCAATCACACGCCCATCTTGCATTAGAACTGCTCCCAAACCCTCTAAGGATGCATCCGTGCAAACCACAAAATCCTTAGTAGGATCAGGAACAATCAATATAGGCGCATTAGTCAACTTTTCTTTTAGTGTTTGAAAAGCCAACTGACATTGCTTTGTCCAAACAAACTTCTTCCCTTTTCTCTGAAGAGAAGTAATAGGATGACTGATTCTAGAAAATCCCTCAACAAACCATCTATAGTAACCAGCTAGACCCATAAAACTATGAACTTCACCTACATTAGTAGGCACGGGCCAATCTACAATAGCTTGAATCTTTGAAGGATCCACAACACTACCTTTTCCAGAAATCACATGTCCAAGGTATTTTACTTCAGTTTGAAAGAAGTCACACTTCTTCAGGTTCGCATACAATCGATTTTCCCTTAAACATTACAATACCTGTCTCAAGTGTTCTTCATGTTCCTTCATGTTTCTCAAATAGATTAAAATATCATCGAGAAATACAAGGACAAAGCGATCAAGGTATGTACGAAAAACACCATTCATTAAACTCATGAATACTGATGGTGCATTCGTTAACCCAAATGGTACTACTGTGAATTCGTAGTGCCCATAACGAGTTCGAAAAGTAGTTTTATGAATGTCTGCTTCAGCAATTCGCAATTGATGGTAACCAAATTTCAAATCAATTTTAGAGAACACATTAGCTCCCTTAATCTAATCAAAAAGATCATCGATTCTAGGCAAAGGATAACAATTCTTAATCGTAACCTTGTTCAATTGATGATAGTCAATGCACAGTCTAAGTGACCCATCCTTCTTCTTTATGAAGATGACAGGTGCTCCCCAAGGGGAAACACTTGGATGAATGAAACCATTTTCTAATAGTTCTTCTAACTGGATACGAAGTTCCTCTAACTCCTAAGTCATCATTCTATATGGAGCTCTAGAAATAGGCTCTGCTCTAGGAACTAGGTCAACCCTAAAATCAATATCCCTCTTTGGAGGCATTCCAGGTATGTCATCAGGAAACACGTCAGTGAATTCCCTAAGAATAGGATGAACATCAAGAGATACCTCTCGAATCTCACCTTCTTCCAGATCAGTAACTATTGTTGCAAACAGTTGACATCCCTGACGAAGACATCTCTTTAATTGCATAGCAGATATCATCCGCAAAGAGATAGGTCTATGAACACCTATAATTTCCACTTTCGCACCTAAATCATTAATGCAACTAACTGTCTTAAGTCGACAATCAATCACAGCATGATAAGATGCTAACCAATCCATACCTAGTACTATGTCATATGATCCTAAAGGTGTAACATAAAGATCTACTAAGGTAGTTAACGTACCATTTTTAAGTTCACAATTATGTACTAAGTTTTCTACTGCTACTTTCACCCCAGAGGCGAATTCAACCTACCACTTACCACCTTGCTTTACCGCCACAAGACCACATCGGTCAACAATGGTCGGTGAAATAAAGGAGTCGGTAGCTCCAAAATCAAAAAGAATGGAAACACTAACATTATGTAACTTACCTAAAGTCTCGACCACTATGTTCTGGTGATCGGCTTGGCGGTCATTAACCATAGCATATATTGTATGTGATCGTCCTGCATCACCCACTGTAGGCTCTGAAACTGTAGGTCGAGGCCCAAAACCTGTAGAACCTCTCATCAGACACTGCCTAGCAATGTGTCCCTGCTGTCCACATGAGTAACAACCTGTGCCTCTACTGAATCCTCTACCACCCGAAGGTGCATTGGATTGCTGGAGACTACCTCTACTGATAGTAGACTGAGCACTCTGCGTAGGCTGATCCTGCCTATTGTGCTTGTTGCGCCACCAGTTGTGACCCTTTCCTATTTGAGGACTATTACCTTGTTGTGGTTGTGGATTATTATTCTTTTGAGGTGTACGTTGTTGTTGTTGCTGCCCACCCTTTTTGGGTGTCTGTTGGTTCCTAGAGGAACCTCCTATCTGTGCCTGTCCACCCCGTGGACTAAAACCTACTACAGGAGCACTGCCAATGTGTACTCTTGTATGACCACCTAATTCCATAACAAGATTCTCTTCCACTATGTGAGCCTTCTCCACCACAACTTCCATAGTCTTTGGCTCAAAGACTCTAACTCCACCACTAATGCGGGCGTTTAAACCCCTGATGAAGTGTTGTACTAGCATAGGCTCATCATCGCCAATACAGGTGCATACTGCTTGAGTTCATAGAATCTACATTCATATTGCTCAACATAAAGAGCCAACTGACGTAGATCATGGAACTCATTAGCCCGTCGCTGCCTCCAGTGTTCCGATAGGAACCGTGCTCTAAAACTCTCTAGAAACATCTCCCAAGACACTGACCCAATATCTAAGTGGAGCTTCTGCTCCTCTAGGCGCCACCAAGTAGAGGCGAATCCTCTCAGATGCATAATAGTGCATCTCGCACAGGTATTGCTACCGTAAGGGTGCATGGTGAAGCATCTACCCAAATCCAGTAGCCAGGTCTCTGCCTCTAAGCCACCTCCTGCACCATCAAAAGTAGGAGGGCGTGCCCTCAGTAAATCCCTCATGTGTCCTGCAATAATAGCATCCTGATGCACTGTATCATCTACTCTCCTAGGAGATCTCTCTCTCTCTCTCTAACAACCTCCTGCTCAACTTCCTATCTAGGTCCAAGTCGAGCTAAGACCTCCTCTAATAAAGGACATATCTGTGAACCCTCTACTCCTGACTGTTTAGGATTTTGTCCCTCATTCCTCTGATCCAACTGTTCTACTTGTTCACTCTGATGAGGGCTCAGAGGGGGAGTAACCTGAGGGATTGGCCCTCAGCCTCCACCTCGACCTCTACCACGACCTCTTCCACCTCACCTAGGCATGTTCCTACACATAACAATAATGAGTCTTAGATACTAATCAACCAAGGCTAACAAGTAGCGACACTACATACTAGGTCAACCTAATGGGATCGTGATTACCCAGAGCGTCCAGTGTTTGTAACCTTGGCTCTTATACCAATCTGTAATGCCCCATCAAAATAACCTAAGGAATGTTGCAATTGTGTATAATAGTGAAATAATTTTTTTTAAGTAATAATATTAAGTTAATTAGTTGCATACATTCACTAAGTTACGTGATGTTACACTACTTGAGTTTCCATAGACGACTTTAGTATTTAACATTGCTTATAATTAATTAACATAAACATTAAAAATAGACATTGCATAACATTTGAAAACTCCATTCAAGATAGTATAAAGTACAGACTTGTTTCATACATTGCATTTGAAAAGATATTACAATACTCATTCATCTGATGAGGTGGATCAAATAATAATTACATTTTACAATGTTCACCTCATAAACAATTGAGGGATGTTTTACAAGAATGCAATAAAGAAAATACATCTATATCCAAGTGCGAGCTCTCCATCCATGAAGCTCTCGATGCTATGATCATAAATTAGGGACCCAACGGAGTAAGGTGCACGTTCCACCCAACCATGTGGTACCCGTAGGTCCACCCCCCGTGCTAGGAGATAGTAATATGGTTACCTAGACATAATCTACTAACCCTAGACACTAGTAAACAATTGACTGATGGTTACATTGCTTCCAAATTTTAGACAATCGAATGTACTAAGTACACAAGGTTAACTATTATTTTAGGTGGAGTGTCATCACAACGCTGCAAAGGTTACCCTGGTGTTTCTTCCTAGGTTTCGGCCCCCATCATGGGTTACCCTGGTAACCTCTTATGAAACCCGGCCCCTATTGGATACTATTGCGGAATCGAATGTCTTTTGAAGAAACAAGACATCGATTTGCCATTCCAGGCCTTCTCATCTTATACTCAAGACTGAACTAGCTCAAGAGTCCATAAGTGAGGCATAATCATCTTATTAAATATTTTAATCTAACTACTGTGTTGTTTAGTTATCACTGACTTACTAACTCTTTGTAAGTTACCCAGACACCACTTTGTGTGTCGGCCCTTACACAGAGCCACTCCCCTAAACATAACAAAGGTATACTAAGTTTTCTAACTAGGGTGGACAGAGTGCACAAAAATCAACATATAATACTAGATATACCACATTGAACATCACAATCTGTTCACAAAAATCAGGTGTCTATTAACCATACAAAACCAAGTGCACTACCCTAGTTTGTTCAAACACATGAAACCATTGTAAAATTTAACTCCCTTGAAAAGTCCATAACTGGAAGATTTGAAATCACGTAAAAATAATTCCCATTTGCCCAATAAAATTTTAAAGCAACTTAAAGTAAATTCACATCTATCATTTGGATTTACTAAATCCACTTAAATCAATTTGAAAACAACATGAATATAAATCAGCTTAATAAATGATCTATTTTGAAATCAATAAAAGTAATTGTTTCATTTAATCTATTCTCTTGATTTTCTCGATTTCACATAAAAGTGTATTCCAAAATTTCTCTTTCATTCTTACTATCTTAGAAGTAATTAATCTTCAAATTTACATGTAATTTCTTTAAAAAAAATATCAAAATTATCTTTCTAAATTAATAAATCACAAATCTTATAAATATTTATATACAAACATATATACATATATGTTTATATATAAATATTAATATATAAGAATTTATTATATTGATTTCCCATTAACAAATTTATATACATATATATATATATAAGTATATTATATATAAATAAAACAAAATATTAAAAGTCATTCTTCAAACATAATGCATTAAAATCGCGTTTAAAACTTTTAAACAAAATTTAAACCTTGAAGAGCTCACAGCCAAGCTACGGCCTCCTTGTGGGGAGGTCGCAGCCCTTACTAGGGCTGCGCCTAGCAGCCGTTGGCTGCTGTGCGCAACAATGGTGGCTGCGCCCACCACAATAGTATGAGGGGAGGGTTTCGGGCCTCCCCAAAACAATTAATTTTTTTTAAAATCTTAAAAAAAAAATGATTTTTTATAATTTCGCCTGTACGGCGTACACTTCTAATCCGTCATTTAATTAAAAATCTCAAATCTCAGCATGAATATAAAATGAGATTTTTTTTTTACAATCCAATTTATATATAAAAACATATATAAAATATATGTATATATATAAGTTACACAGGGATTTTCAATAGAATTATAAAATAAATTTCTACAGGGTTTCCAATGGGGAAATTGGGGAAATTTCCAGAAATTTCTACAAAATTTTTCATACAGGGAACTGTAAAAAAGATTTCTACAGGATTTTTTTGTAAAGAAATAACAAGATCAGAAGAAAGCTTTAAACCAAAAATTAACAGAGTCTGTTGAACACTTTTTAACAATAAATGATAATTTTATCTACAGATCATTTTGCTAAAATAAACAAAGATTTCTCTATAATTCTTTGTTTTCACAATTTAATATACAGAGAGGAAATCAAATTTCATAGAATTAATTTCCAAATTCCTCAAGAAAAATTACAGCTTTCATAAACAGACATTTACTCAGGCAATCATTTTAAAAGAAATCAATTTAATTACAAAGAAGAATACCTGTTTTTCCGGTAACTTGAAAAAAAACTGCATGTAGAAGAGAGCCTCTGTTGCCTGTAGCGTGCAATCCTCCAAAGATGCTCCAGAAAACCCAAACCAAAGAAAGCTATAACCAAACACAAAGAACTTCCAACCAAAGGGATCTTCCACAAAAATACAACATACAGAGGAAATCACAATTTTCTCTAAAAATAATTTTTACACAGCCAATTATTCTTTCATTTCCCGTGAAGAAAAAATGATAACCCTTCTATATTTCCCAGATCCGAGATAATATCCGTGAAATAAATGTAACTAGCACACTTGTCAAGAAGAAGAAAAATATCTTCAACAACTTCTCGGCAATCTTGCCTTTCAAGATTTGCATGAATTAATTTATTTAAAATTTGAAATTTTCAAATGCAAAATTTATTTAATAATTAAAAATGCCATTTTTTTTTAGACTGGCAGGAATCGCAGCATGACCCCCTATAAACTGCGTTATACTGTAAAATTTTTGCACCGCGGCCAGCCGGCTCGACACGCCTCCACACTACACGGACGGGAGACTAGAACCTGACCTCACAGAGTCAAGAACGAAATTACTTAGCCAACCGAGCTAGGGCCCCGCCTAATTAAAATGCCATTTCAATAATATTAATTCTAAATTTTATTTAAATTTATTCACACACATTTAAAACAATTTTAATTTAACCAATTAATTAATTTAATTAAATAAATTTAATCTTAACGATCAAATTACTTAACTAAACAAACTAATTAATTAATTAAATAACATGTAAAACTAATTTCTTTAACATTTAAAAATTAATTTAAATAATAATAAATTAAAGCATAATAAACTAACATTAAAATTAACAAAATTACCTTTCAAGCAATTAAATCCAAACAGAACAATACAAGACAATCTGACTCTGAACTAAACTGACGATGTACTATGACCGGGTTATAGACTAGACTAGGATAAACCATGCTACTACCTCCCAATAAACATTTCCATTGAGTCTTGACACACTCAGACCTGAGTAACCAGGTGGAGTCGGTGTCATGTACCTGCAATCCTGCAACCAAGCAATAACATGCATATATATATATATAAACCATTGTACAGGCACACCGTGCGGAGAAAATCATGTACATCACAGGGCACTCGCAAGCGAGTGATGCGATTCCGTTCTCCACACCAATACACGTCACATCAGATTGACGAATTAAATAACTGTTAGTCCATCATAAACATATACATAGCAATAACCAACTAAAGGAAAACATCTACGCTATCTCAAAGCATATCAGAAATCAAGTATCGCAATACAATGTATCATCATGTCACAGAGTAAATCCACTGTCGTTCAAAACCAGCGATCAAAATATCCAAACCAAGTATCAAAGTCTAACAGTATGAAAACATGTAACCAAAAAACATAAGCATAAATGGAGGGGTACTACACAAGTGGCTGCAAATGAGCTTCTAAAGGTAGAGAATGAATGCAAAGATGGCATGGTGAACTAAAATGCAAGGCATTAAGTGTTGGGATTAAATGAAACATAATGTAAAACAACATTGTTTCATGGAGATAATTTGCAAAATGTGAGTTTGCTTCAATATTTTGATACCATAGTTATGAAGGGGACTTTATTGCATAATTTTATGTTCTCAATAAAACATAACACTGTGGTGGAAGTGAGATTAAATATGCATTGTTCTGAGTATTCAAGTGCATGAAATAAAAGATCATAAGCATCAAAGTAACCTAAAAAAATACCACTGAAGTTGAAAGCAAATGTTGCATATTAGGGTAAAGTGCATTTGAGAATAAATTTTTGTATAACCCAATGCATTAAGTGTTGAAGTAAACAACATTATTCATGAAAGTAATCTGTGGAGCTTAAGTTGTTTCAATAATTTGATACGATGAATGTAAGCTTCTGTGTTCTCATAAAGTATAAAGCAGTGGTGGAATTATACGAGATACAAGAAGAATACAGAGAAAAATGAGAGCTACAGAGTCCTTGTTACTACATAAGGTGAAGCAAATGGAGCCACAATAATAAGTATATATAGTGAATTCTTTTGCTTCTTAAACAATGTGCTTATGCTATAGGGGAATAGGGTTTTAAATGAAACAAGTGTAAGATGCCCAGTTCGAGCCATCAAGAAAGCTCCACATTGATTTCATACAAGTGCTTCAGATACAGAAGGTAAAATGTTTCGAGCTCATATAGAATGCAAGGAAACCCTAGTTCATGCTTTCATACCTGCGGCCTTGGAAGGCAAAAAATTTCTTCATAAGTCACACTACCTGCTAGGGTTTGAATATAAATGCAAATACAAAGGAGAACAACAAGGGTTCAAACCCTTAGCTAAATGTCTTCAAAATAGTAGAATGGAAAGCTACAGGCCTGTGGCCATGGGGGATGTTGAATACCACAAAAAAAAAGATTTGATATGGAATGTCTTCATTTTAATATAAGTTTCATTTTCACATGGTGGGCCGAGCCCTAGCCTTCTCCATTCAACAAAAAAAAGAGAGGAGAGCATACAATAGCCATGACCTGTGTAATGGTTGAGCTCAAAAATCCACAGAGCTCCAATTTTTTTTGCAAGGATAAGCTTAATAGAGCTTTGTATTGAGATGGAAATACAATATAAGTGGCGAAGGAGAAGCTTACCTTCATTTTATGTAGAAGAGCTCAATGAAAACCCATAGTCGAGCCTTCACAAAATGCTTCAGTAAACTCTCCATTGGTGGCCATGTGTATGGCAGAAGGTAGCGACACAAAGGAAAGCAAAAACACATCAAAACCATAGTCAAGCCATGGCCAAAAGGCCTTATTTTTCATCGAATAGAGCCAAGGAATGAGAAAAAACACAGTCAATAACTTACCACTGAGTGCAGAGAATTGAATGCATCAAAAAATTGAAGGAGAAGAGCTCAAATGGAGGCTCCAAGGTCCAAACCCTAATCTCCCATGGCGGTGCAGGTAGAGCCCTATTTTCCCCAGGAGGCCGATGCGAATGACAATCAAAGCAAAGTTTGGAGGCCAATTTTGAGTTAGGTTTTTTCCCTATTTTTGGCCGATGTGATTTTAATGTCATTTTATTTCACTTTTTAATGCCTTACCCATCCTCCATATTGCCTAGGCCAAAATCCTTAGCCTATGGGTTTTTATTTTTCCTTTGATTTTTGGAGAAAATCAAATAAAAAACAATGCACATGGCCCCTCATTAGGGTTGCCCCATTTTTCCCTTTACAATGCCTTAGAAAAATCTTCATGTCATTTTTCCTTTGAAGATCAAGTGATGACTTTAGGTTATCCTTTTTTTTTCCTAAGTGAATGGTGGGCATATATTTTTTCATGATTTTTTATATAAAAATCAAATGTAAAAGAGAACATCATATAATGTTTGATTTTTTGCAAAGATTAAATGCAAAAAATCAAAATGATTTGAGGACAAATTGGAAAAATCAGATGAGAGGAGGCCTTCTATTTTTTCTTTGTAAGACTGCACCTTTGTAAAACATTAATTAAGCATGTGTTTCTATAAAATTCTTTATTAAATGTTATCTAAATGCAATTAGGAGTTGCATTTCAGTTCACATCAAAACTTTCTATTCCTAAATTTAGTCTTGGGTGAATTTGAAAAGATGATGCCAAATTGAAGTTTCTAATTTTAGTTTTCAGCTATTTGCCCCTGATTTTGAGGCCTTTTTGGATCAACCTTTGGGTGATGAGAAGTTTCCATCTTTTTGGTGCCTTTTGGTGCTGTTTTGGAGGCTGATTTTCAGGCTTTTTGAGGGAGCTCGAAAATGCAGAATGAGTTACTTTTTGGAGAGGCAGTGAACCTAGTTTTTCTATTTTGGCACTACAAGGTCACATCTTGGCTATAAATCTAAGAAATTTGAATTTCTCAAGGTTCAAAATTTTTTAGTTTCTTGCTCTCCTTGACATTTTGAGAGTTTTGTAACCTTGTTTGGAATCATATTTTGATGTCTTACTCCTTCACTTGCAATAAAGCAGTAGAGTTTTCCTTTTCTCCTTTCTTGTTATGAGCCCATAGTAATAGTTAGATTTTGTTGTGATTCAAATTAGTGGGTCCTTCTTTA